>PVKS010016768.1:0-43292 GCA_004027875.1 Aplodontia rufa
TTAAGACAATGCCTGTGTGTTCGTCAGCTTTTCATCGCTGTCACCAAAATGCCAGCCAAGACCAACAGCAGGAAACATGTCCCTGGGCTCACGGATTCAGAGGTCTTAGTCCATGGTCGGCCGACTCCATGGCTCTGGTCCCGAGGTGGAGGCATGCTGCTCAGATGGCCAGGAAGCAGAGGGAGATTGAGGCACAACAAGAAAACACCAGAGGCAGCCCCAGGTGACCTGCTCCTCTAGCCACACCCCGCCAGCCCACGGTTCCCACCCGGACAATAGTCCTTTCCATTATTAATCCAGCAGCCGCATTCTCCTCTGGGAGATGGGGTTACACTCTCACAATCTGACCATGAGCTTTTGGGGATCACCTCATACCCAACCAGAACAACTGGGTACTGTGCATTGTGAATTCTGCTCAGCCTGCAAGTTGGCTATGGGTGCGCGGTAGCCCAGGGCCTCGTGCACACCAGGAGACGCGTGGAACGAAGGAAGTCTGAATAACGTCTAGTTTCTGAAAAACCGCTCTGGTTAGAGTGACTCCCTGGCTGATTGCTAGCGAGATGTTAATTGCCTTGGAAAGTTACCCAAATTCACATTAAGAGTGGAAGCCAACATTTACAGAGTTCTACTATATGACAGGCACAGTGCTAAGGTGGTCTCAGGGGCCTTTCAACCTTTGCAACCACCCTTAAAACAGGGGTTACTGTTTGGTTGAATTTAGAGATATAGAGACTGAGGCCCAGAGATGCTAATAACTTACTCAGGGTCACACAGCTGATACAGGTGGAAGAGGGACTTGATTGTAACTACAGGGCTTGTGCTCTTAACCTTGATTTGGTGTTGCCCTGTATCTACGTTGGCCTGCTTTTGTGTCAGACATTACCTTTGGAAGAAAATGTGTACTCAGAGAAATTTTTCTCCAATTTAGACTTTTAAACGTCTTTGTAAATCATAAAATACATGTAATATGTGTAAAATATGTGGACATGTAATTATATGTAATGTATGTAAAATAATATAGAATAGTAGTAATTTGAAAAGAAATAAATGACCCTAAGAGAAAATGGTCATTCACTCACTCAACAAACGTTCCTTGAGTTCCTGCCAGGCATCAGTGAGGCCCGCGCCGCTCCAGGCCCAGCAGAGAACACAAAACTGCAGCCCCTCTGTGGAATTTATGTTCAAAGGCAAATGACAGGTAGTTGATGGAAAGAGAGAAGTGGAGAAAGATTAGCTAGGAATAATCCTGAATTTAGTACTGCAAAGCCTTATGATCAGGTGAAGGGACAGGAAGGGATAAACGGTGACTCCTTCTGATGGTCAGATCAGGAAAGGCCCTGCGGGGAGGGACACTGAGCCGAGAGGCAGAGCAGAACCCAGGAAAGCCAGTGCAAAGACCCTGAGATGGGAACCCGCTTGGCATGTCCCTGTGACCTGCAGAGAGCCCTGTGTGCTGGGGAGGGGATGCCCCGAGGTGGGAGAGTGGTCTGGATTCTGCTCCAGGTGCAGGGGAGGTGTAAGAGGGGCTGACAGATTGAAAGATGGAACTGTGCCAGGAGGACTGGGTGGCAGAGGGCAGCCACTGAAACCGAGGGCCCAGGATGGAGGCTGTGGCTGTGGTCCAGGTGAGAGGTTAGGACCACCATGACGACGGAGGGGATGGAGGACAGTTGTCACACTGGGACACACTGGGCTTTGAAGGTGAAGTCAAAGGCCGAGGGGAATGAGAATTATTTCCGGCTGTTTAGTTTCAGCCACCAGGTGACCGTGGGGTCATCACAGGCCCAGCTGGAGTTAGGAGGGGCCATGCCCTTCTGGAGCACCAGCAGGTAGGTTGCGCCTGGTTCTGGAGCTCCGGAGTCCAGCAGGGAGGACATGTCCAGGCTGGGGTCGTGGCACACAGCTGGTGCACATGGGCCTGAGAGGAGCAGGAGGAAGGGCTGGATGGAGTGGGAGCCCAGGTGCACAGGTAAATGGATCTCTCAAGACCAAGGGGCCGTGCAGCCTCGGGAGGTGGGGAGGCACCGGGGTGGGGGCACAGAAGGAGGAAGGGCACGAGAAGACCGTATGTCAAGAAGAAGGCAGCTGTTGCTGTGGTCACTGGGTGAATCTCAGCAACACGTCGGTAGCCACATTGGGCTAGAGTTGGGGCGGAGTGGAGGGACTGAAGCAAAGCCCCAAAGAGCAGCAGCGGATTCAGGCCGAAGCTGCACGGCTGAGCTGCCCAGCACCGCCTGCCCAGAAGGGTGGCGGTGAAATGGGGTGGTCCCCAGAGGGCAGTGGGGGAGGTCATCCTAAAGCTTAGATAGGGGACCTAAGGAGAGAGAAGGGGACCTCAGCCTGACCCTTGCAAGCTGTTGACATATGTCACAGAGGAGAATTTCCTCATGTGACAGAGGAGACAGTGTGCCATCTGGACGGCATGACACCTTTCTGGGATCTTGGACTTGTCTTTTTTTATTTTTATTAAGGAGTTGAGTTGTCGTACAATGTAAGTGCGTATAAACTAACAATGTGATATGCATTTGATCCTACACCATGGTTACCCCCACGCTGCCCATACCCCGGTCTCTTGATTCTTCTATATCGTGCCCCTACAACCTGTATAATTGTTTGGATTGTGAATTTTCCAGAATTAAATGATTGCATAAATATTATTTGGATTCTCAGGGGCTTACATGTTAACGTGGACTTAACTTTTTTTTTTTTAAGAGACAGAAGGACAGTGAGAGAGAGAGAATCAATTGTTATTTAGTTTTTCATGTGGCATTTGTTGCTCCAACACTGCTGTGTACGCGGTGCTGGGGTTCGAACCCGCATCCTCACACATGCCAGGCAAGCGCCGTAACCACTGAGCCATCGCTCCCGCCCCGGCCTTAGCTGTTAAAGGAAACTTTATAAACAGTGAGCACCAGAGTGCTACCCGGTGTCCGCCGGTAACTTGGTAGGTAGCTTGACTCCCAGTCACAGAGCACAGGGCAGTCACAGGGTCTGGTTCTCTCAGGAGCTCCAGGTTGATGTCACCCAGTCGATACGCAATGTTTGGAATGTTCCCATGTCGTATGCCTCTGGCCTCATCGCTCTCTTGGCTTTGTTTGGTCTGAAGAAAATCCGTGTGTGAGCCAGCAGTGTCATGGACACCCATAGCTGGGCTCACAGCCCTCCAGGATTCAAGGGCGGGTTGTTTTTTTCTGTTGATTTGTTCTTCCCCTGGCTTCTACATTCTTTCTTTCCTCCACCTTTTTCATTGGTGCATTATGGTTGCACATAACGATGGGATCTGTTGTTACATGTCGCACAGACACAGCATGATTCGGCCAGTGTCCCTCCCCAGCACTGCCCCTCCCTCCCCTCCTCTCACCTGCTGGTCCCTTTCTCCTACTCGTCTCCCTTTGATGACTATTTTTAGTTTTCCAGTTTTTATCGATTGCATGGAAACTGTTTAATATCTTTGAGGTGCAAAACACGCTTCCTGGTTTTCATTCCCCCTTTTCCCTCTCATCCTTCCTCCCCACCCTTCTCTCCTCTACTCTACTAGACTTCCTTTAACTATTAGTCTATTAATTTGTACTTGAATAGTTTTTTAATGTAATTTTATCCTTCCTTCTCCCTTCCCTTTATTTTACCCTAGCTTCTACATGTGAGAGAAAACATTCAGCTTTTGAGTTTGAGTTTTGCTAATTTCATTTAGCATGATTTTCTCCATTCCCATCCATTTACTGGCAAATGCCATAATTTCATTCTTTTTAATAGCTGAGTAGAACTCCATTGTGTGTGTGTGTGTGTGCGCGTGCACGTGTGTGCGTTACGTGTATGTATATATACACACACCACAATTTCTTTTTTTTTTATTGGAGGGAGTCATTACATATTCATGCATACATAGGTATTGACAACGTAAGTTAAGCCCGATCCTCGTCCAGGATCTCCCCCTTCACCCATTGCCTGATCTCAAGTCTCCTCTGTAATTCTCCCACGTTACGGACAGAAATGAGCATATGCATGTATATTAATTATGGAAATTTCTGGGTTTCTTTGCCTGCCTGAGTATAGTTTGGCTTCTCATGGGAGTTGAGTGTTCCCAGCCATATTGATAACCCCTCTTTTCCCTCCCATCTCCCCCCACCTTCACAGCTACGATTCCCCCAGCTTATGTGATATTTCAACTTTGTCTACCAGAAGTTCTTAATCCATTCATCTAATGAAGGACAACTGGATTGATTCCATAATTTAGATATTGTGAATTGTGCTGCTATAAACATTGATGTGGGGCTGGAGCAGTGGCTTGGCGGTTATGGCGTTTGCCTGGCATGTGCGAGTACACAGGTTCAAACCCCAGCACCCACATACCCAGCTAAGTGTCAGAGCAATGAAAGCCACGTGAAAAACTCAATAAAAATTGATTCTCTATGTCTCTCTCTGTATCTCTCACACTGTCCTTCTCTCTTAAGAAAAAAACAAAAACAAACAAACAAACAAAAACATTGATGTGGTTGTGTTGCTGTAGCATGCCCATTTTAGATCTTTCAGGAAAATACCCAGGTGGGATAGCTGGGTCATATGGTGGCTCTGTCCTTGGTTTTTTGAGGAGTCTCTGTACTTTCCAGAGTGGCTGTACTAGTCTACAGTCCCACCCACAATGTAGTAGTGTTCATTTCTCCCTGCAACCTCACCAGCATTTATGGTTGTTCATGTCCTTGATCTTTGCCATTCTAACTGGAGTGAGATGAAATCTTAATGTAGTTGTGATTTGCATTTCCCTGATTGCTAGAGTTGTTGACTTTTTTTTTTTTTTTTTTTTTTTTTTTTTTTTTTTTTTTTTTTTTTTTTTTTTTTTTTTTTTTTTTTTTTTTTTTTTTTTTTTTTTTTTTGTATATTTATTGGGATTCAAGGATCCTTTCTAAGAATCTCTGGCTGGAGGAAAACAGGCCTGGGGAGGAAAGGCAAGGATGTCGAGGTCTTCTTAGATTTAGAGTTACAGGGATATTTTTCCTTCTGTTTCCTGTCCTTGTTTCTTTCATCCTGGCTCGGTACTATAATAGATGTGTGTTACTGGGAGCCCGTGAGGGTGGAGGAGTGCAGGTAGTCGCCAAGTCCCCCCCAAGGAGGACGGAGGCTAAGACTGGGCACTGGGCAGGTGAGCAGGATGATTCCAGGGTGCCATATGAGGCACCAGCCCAGAATCTAAGAGCGAGGTGCCCTCAGGGGGGCAGGGAAACTCGTGCAAGTTTGGGAACAGAGGGCAAAGTGAGGAATTGTGAACTTGAGAGGCAAAGGACTGGGGAGGGCTGTGGGCAGGCCGGGTGGCCTCTGTGTGGCCATGTGGCCACTCTTGTAAACAGTGTCGAGTGAACATGTTGGCACGGCTCGTCTTTCCCGTGTTGAGCCGGCTGTTCTCAGAATTGAGCCCTGGAGGTGGATGTGGGTTCAGGGACCCGCCTATGCTAAAGCCTGGAGGCAGGTATTGAAGGCAGACTGCCAGCTCCCCTAGCTTCTAGGAGAGAGGGCTTTGGCCTTGTGGCAGCAACCCCAGCACTGTCTTGCTGTGGTATTCAAAGCTCCTGCCTGTCTGATGTAAAGGTGGCACCCCAGGAGGTGCTTCCACTTTCCGCTTTTCATTGATGCTTGAGTGAGAAACTTTCTCATGAGCATGTGAGCCCTTTGTCTTTGCCTGCGTGTACATGATTGTCCTTTTGTGGCCTATTCAGATGGCACTGGGGGTAAACCTCGGGAAAATGATGGTCCCAAAGCCCATCGGGAAGTAATCCAGGAGCCAGCTTGCAGAGAGGGATTTGTGGCTCTTCAGGACAGATGCAAAGTCGTGAAGCAAAGACTTCGTAAGCCGAGTCGGGCTGCAAGCAGCATTCGTTTCCCTTTGTTTTCTGCTGCTCTCCCTTTCTGGTTTGTTTTTTTCATAGGCTGCATATCTGAAAGTTAATTTGAAAGCTTCACGAAGCTGCCGCCTCTCTCTCGCCAGCACACAGACTCTCACACTGGCGAGAGGGAGGGATTGTGCACAGTTACATCTCCAAGGAGCTTTCTGCCATGGCTTTGATTAATTATTAAATAATTTGATCAAAAATTCATGACTTTCCTGCTCGTGATGGCATCATCAAAAACTCACCGAGTGGCAGCCCAGCCCGCACACCGTGTTGCTGACGCAGGATAAAACCCGAGCGTACGTCCACATGCGAGTGTGCGTGTGTGTGCAGGCTCATCCTGGCAGCAGCTGTAGGTGAACAGGTGTGAGCAGGTCACACCAGGCAAGGGCAGGGCGAGTGAACTGCACAGGACCTTGGGGACTTTATTCTGCGCCTGCTTATGATTTCCTTGGTCTCAAGCCGGGGCAGTAGTTCCTCCCTTATTTGTGTAGACTCTTCCTAATAAAAAAAAAAAAAAGTTCTTATTTTGAATACAGAAAATTAAATAAAAAAGACATGTCCATTGGGGAGCAGAGAGGAACAGGGCAGGTGATGATGAGAAAAAGCAGGACAGCCCCAGGAAACTCTCGCCTCTTCCCCCAGCTGGGCTGCGTGGAGCCAGGCACAGGACAGCAGTTACTGGGCCAAGTCATTTACATTTGTAAATGACAAGCTATAAAGGTGGTGAGGAGTAACTTTAAAAAGGGGGACAGGCAGGTAGGTGGTCAGCAAGATTTCTGGTCTGATCAGTTCCCTGGGCTTCTGCCTGTAAATTCTTAATACATCTCTGCCCTCTGACCCCCAGGGGCCCACCTGAAAACTTTGAAAAGAAGCTAGTGCCTGGTGTCACCAGGCACCTCTGGAGGGGACAGAACACTGGACAGGGAAGATGGGTTCCTGTCTAGTGCAGTAAGTTGCTTAGGCTGTTTCCTCAGGTGGAAGATGGGACGCTGTCAGCTCTGAGCAGAAGCAAGGAAATAGCACAGGTCAGAGTGAGACTCGCAGCCTGGCACACAACTGTGTCCCGAGAACAGTTTATTCCCTATGTCCGTCCCCGTGTGCAGCAGCTGAGCATCCTCCAGGTCCCTTGGAGCCGCAGTCTGGAGTCTCTAGGTGAAGTCAGCCACTGAGGAGCAAGCATCAGAATCTGCTGCGGGTGTGGCTGCTGCCCTCCAGTGCTGACACTCTTCGCTTCGAGAACTTTGGAGTCAACGCGGTAATGGTCATTATGTCTTCCTGTTGAACAGACCTCTTTATTTATGAAATGTCCTTCCTCCTCTGTAGGATTAGCCTTGTTCTAAAGTCTACTTCCGTCCATGTATGCAAGAATATGTTGCAACATTCCCTCCAATATGTAAGACTATGTCAAACTAATAAATAAGAAAAGAAAAAATAGTGAGGCAGACCTCACCAAAAATGAATAAAGTCTACTTCCGTTGTTGTTGTTTTTTTTTAAAGAGAGGGACAGTGAGAGAGAGAGAGAGAGAGAATCAATTTTATTCCATTTTTCACGTGGCTTTCGTTGCTCCGAGACTTCGTTGTGTACGTGGTGCTGGGGTTTGAACTCGTGTACTTGCAATGCCAGGCAAGCGCTGTAACCGCTGAGCCACGCACGGCTCCAGCCCCACTTCCTTTGGTTGTAATACAGCTACCTTTGTGTAGTGTTTGCATGGCGTGTCTTTCCCCATCTTTGTGATTCTAACCTATTTGTGTACTTACAGCTCACTGCTCAGCACTTTCATGGACAGCATTTATGTCATTGGGTCTCGCTGTTCATGTCACTTTCGCAGTCTCTGCTTTTTAACTGGAACAGACAGTCCATTTATATTTAGTGTGATTGTTATCATGGTTGGGTTAAAGCCCACAGTCTTGCAATTTTCTTCTGTCTTGCTTTTTCCAACTTTCTTTTCCTCTTGACCTGCTTTGTTTTGCAACAATTGAATTTTTAGCATCCTATTTTATTTTCTCTACTGCATTTTAAGCTATACTTCTTTTTATTAGTTCTTTTTATTGATTGTTCTAAGAATTCTAACATTTATCTTTAACTGATCACACCCACTTAGGAACTCTGCATCACATCATGTATCTTTTTGTGCACTTCTCAACTTGAATAGCACTGCAAGAGTACAATTACAGTTACCTTTTATTTTTAAAATTTTTTAATTAAGGACTTGAGTTGTTACACAATCATAAATGCATATAAAGTAATAATATGATATGCATTTGTTCTTATATCAGAATTACCCCCACATCGCCCAAACCCCAATCTCTTGATTCTTCTATATTTTGCCCCATAAGTGATATAAATTCTTAGATTGTGAGTTTTCTGGAATTAAGTGATTGTGTAAGTATTATTTGGATTCTCAGGGAGATAAAGAGTGTGCTACATTGTTGATTGTCTCCCTAGATCCCTCACTGTTCTCCCCTCCCCATCCATATCTATGGTTGCCCTAGATCATGTGTTGCTACGCCTTTGCTGGATCTAATATATGAGTTTGACAACTTTTCACCCAAGCCTGGGGTTGGCTCCAACCTCCACAGATGAGTGAAAACATTCAACCCTTGACTCTCTGGGTTTGGCTGACTTCACTCAGCATGATTTCTTCCATAGCCATCCATTTACCTTCAAAGGCTGCAATATCGTAGTTTCTAATTGCTGAGTAGAACTCCATGGTATATATGTACCACAGTTAGACAGAGAGAAAGAGAAAATCACTTTTATTTATTTTTTCATCTGGCCTTTGTTTTTCCAACACTGGTGCTGGGGTTCGAACCTGGGCCTCAGGCATGTCAGGCTAGTGCTCCAACTGCTGAGCCACCATTCCAGCCTCTACATGTACTTTCTGTCCTTTGTAATAGTACTGTTATATTTTTATTCTATATATTCCATAAACCTGATGTTATAAAGAGGGTTTTTTTTGGCTTTAATTTGTCATTTGCCTTTCAAAGTAACTAAAAGAAGCTAAAAGTTAATCTCTTATATTTACCCACATCTCTAACACGTCTGGGCTTAGCATTCCTACTTTCAAATCTGAATTTCCCTCTACTGTCATTTACATTTAGCCTGAAATTTTCCTTTAACATTTCTTGCAGTGCATACCTGGTGAAGAATTTTCCCAGCTTTCATTTATCTGAAAAATTTCTTCTTTGCCTCCTTATTGTTTAATAGTTTTATTGAGACGTAAGTCACAAAGAATACAACTCACCCATTTAGAGTTTACAACTCGATGGTTTGGGGTATATAGTAAAATGCAGATGACCAGAATCAGCCATTTTAGCCATTTTTCAAAACACAATTCACTGATGTTAATTAATTTCAATCATGACTATCATTTCCAAAGCTTTTTTATTACCCCACATAAAAAAAATCTACAATCTTTAAGCAATAGCTCTTCACTCCCCTTCCCAAAGCTCCTGATAACCTTGAATTCATTTTCTGTCACTATGAATTTGTCCAGTCTAGGTGCCTTATATAACGGAAATCACTTCATATTGTATTTTTTTGGTTTCTGGCTTATTTAGCCTTGCATGTATTTTCAAGTTTCATTCATGTAGTATGTGTCAAAATTTATTTATTTTTTAAGGTTGGATAATATTCTTTTATATAGTTATAACTTTTTTTTGCAGTACTGGGGGTTGAATTCAGGGGTGCTTTGCCACTGAGTTCTATCCCCAGCCCCCCTTTTTTTTAAAGAAAGAGGAGACAGAGAGAGAGAGAGAGAGAGAGAGAGAGAAGCAATTTTTATTTAATTTTTCATGTGGCTTTCATTGCTCCGAGACTTTGCTTTGTACGTAGTGCTGGGGTTTGAACTCACGTACTCGTGCATGCCAGGCAAGCGCTGTACTGCTGAGCCACCGCTCCAGCCCCTATCCCCAGCCCTTTTAATTTTATTTTGAGACTGGATCTCACTAAGTTGCTGAGGCTGGCCTTGAACTTGAGATCTTTCTGCTTCAGCCTCCCAAGTAGCTGGAATTACCAGTGTGTGCCACCACACCCAGCTATACTACATTTTATTGATCCATTCATCTGTTGATGGGTTGTTTCCACCTTTGGGCTGTCATGAGCAATGCTGCAGTGAACGCTGGTATACAGGGATCTGAGTCCCTGCTTTCAATTCCCCCAACTTTACCCATACTTTGAAAAAGGTACAGAATTTTCTGTTGACAGTTTGTCTCTTGTGCTCCAAATCTTACTCCACTTTTCTTTCCTCTTCCACCTTCCACCATGGGATGACATAGCTAAAAAGCCCTGAACAGATGCCAGTGCCTCAGCCTTGAACTTCCCAGCCTGCAGAACCTTATGAGAAATAAATTTCTGTTCATCATAAATTACCTAGTCTCAGGCATTCTGTAATAGCAGCACATCAGGGACTCAGGCAACAGATATCTTACACAGCCTGATTTTGGCTCAGAGGACACTGAAATACTGTTCCTCTTCTTTTTTTTTAACTTTTTTTCTCTCCTTCAGATATAACAATTTTTTTTTTTAAGAAAGAGGATAGGGTACAGCAAGAGAGAAAGAGAAGCAATTTTTTTCTTTTTCTTTTTTGAGAGAAGCAATTTTTATTCAGTTTTTCATGTGACTTTCATTCATCGGACACTTCGTTGTGTACATGGTGCTGGGGTTTGAACTTGTGTACCTGCTCATGCCAGGAAAGCACCATAACTGCTGAGCCACCGCTCCAGCCCAGATACAACAATTTCTGTGGCTCTGTCTTCAAGTACACTAATTCTTCAATCCAATGTTAAGCCCACCCAGTGAATTTTCCATTTCAATTTTGCATTTTTCAGTTCTAAAATGTTTACATGGTTCATTGGGTTCCATTCCTCTGTTGAGATTCCTTTTCTGTTTATTCACTGAGACCATCTTTTCCTCTAAGTCCTTGAAATTAATTTTCTTCTTCTTCAATGTTCTCATGTGCCAATTCCAACGTCTGGGTTGTCTTTGGGTCTGTTCTTATTAAAGATGCCTCCTCCTCCTCCTCCCCCACCTCCACTTCTTAATTATGGGACACACAGGACTTTAAATCCCAGTCTCTTTGCTTTTACCTGTGTGACCTTTGGCATATTAACGTCTTGGGACCACTGCCTTTTGAAATAACAGGGACAATCTTGCAGTGTTGTTACAGAGATCAAACAAGAGGACACGCATGAAGAGCCTGGCTCATAGTAGGTGCTTAATGGAAGGTGAGATCAGCCTCACGTCTCCCACGATCCTTCTGACACCTCCATCTTAAGTTGGTTCCCCTTCTCCGTGACCCCCACCATCTTGAGTTTGCAGCTCAGACATGCATTATTATGACACTTACCCCCCATCTTACCTCCTAGACTATGAGTCTTCCAAAGAAGGGTTGGGTCACATTCAGCCCTGTGTCCCTGGCTCAGAGTAGGCCCCCAGAGTGCACATTATGGAAGTGAACCTTCTGTAGCCATCCAGAGGCCAGCCCACCATTGTTCTGGTGACAGTCTATAATGTGGCAGAGGCTTGCAACGGCTGAGGAAGTCCCCACAGGCCGGCCCACCCAGGTCCCCCATGCCTCCAGCTCCTGCCGCACTGAGCCAGCCACCTCACTCCCAGCCAGCCAGTGGCATTTCCTTTTCATAGCATCATGTCTCAGCAACAGTCACTGCTCCTGCCAGGGCCGCGAACACCCGCTGTGTGCATCAGGCTCCTCCCCACCTAGTGCTTTCCAGCTGCAGATGGATCTCAGTCCTCTGCCCTCTGACTGACTCCGAGCCCACTGCCCTTTCCCACAAGCTTGTGAAGTGGATACGAAGCCGACGGAAACAGAAGGGACCATGTGCTCTGGTCACCGTGCACCCTGCCCCAGCTGATCCTAGCACCTCTGATGGACAGGAACTTATTCTCATTGAACAGTGGGGGCAAGGGGGCCCTGGGGGATGACAGACATGTCCAAGGGTACCATGCCCAGTCCTGCTGACTTTGCCCAGGGCCCTTTACAGCTGCGGATGCTAGGGACAGGTGTAGTGCCGGACTCCTGGGTCCCATCAGGTGCTCCTGGCCCTTAGAGCTCTGAGGAGTGCTGCTTTTAAAAGCAATGTGAGTGCCACCTTAATGTGTGCTGCAGGGTAAGAAGGGGGTGCCCAGGGCGATCTGGGAGGGGTGAGGTTGATCCACACCACAGTTGTAATGGCAGACGCACTTGTCCAGGGTCATTTGGAGCCAAAGCACACCCTGGGCAATTGGCGTCCGTTAAGGTCCCCTGGGCTTCACAGAAACCCTGTGGGGAAAGCATTACTCCCATTTCACAGGTGAAGGACCTGAGAGGTCTGGAGAGATTCCACACCCTGTAGCTCCCACATGAGCCGCTCCCTCTTGTCCCCAGACCTGTGTCCATCCTCTGCCTCCTTCTTTGCCTGGACTTCTCCTGGTCACTTATCACTTGCGGAATCTGAGATGTCACTTCCATCCTTCCTTCTTTTTCTTTTTTAATGGTACCCGGACTGAACTCAGGGGTGCTTAACCATAGAGCCACATCCCCTCCTTTTTTGAGACAGGGTTGCTGAGGCTGTCTTTGAACTTGAGATCCTCCCATGTCACCCTCCAGAGCCCCACAGCTTCCGTACCCTGAACCCAGCACAGAGCTCCTCCGTCCTTGCCTGCTTCATGAGAGCAGCTGGCATCTTCCTCGGATCCGCGTGTTTAAACGAGTGGAGAGGGTAACATGCCTGGTGCACAGTAAGGGCTCAGTAAATGCTGTCCCCATCATCTCATAGCACCAGGCATGAGGACAGGAAATGCCCCTTGCATGTTAATGAGTGAACGACCATCACACAGCAACACATCAACGGAGCCAGGGACATAGTTTGTCCTTCGCTCTAGACCACGCATTGTCCCCGCTGCTCTGCCAGACAACTCCCATTCATCTTGTTGTGGAGAAACCTTGACCCCAGACAGCCGCCCATCAGCCCAGGCAGGTGCACAGGCTGGGAGCAGCTCCTGGCAGAAGAACTGCAGGGCATCGGGTCATGCAGCCACCTGGAGCCCCGGCCCTGCCATAGGTCCCAGGAAGACAACTGTGCACTATGCACGTTAGAAATAGAGAGCAAAGACCTGTCCTCTTCAGGGCTGGCAAAGGACTAAGGAACCTTAGAGAGATTTTTTGAAACTCCAATGTAAAACTCTGGTGCTCTTCTGGAAAGAGCAGCGATCAAGACCTGAGTCACTGATTGCCTGACACTGGTCCTCCCAGCCACCACTATCCTCTTGCTGTTCTCCCCAGGAGAGCTCTAACCATCCTCCGCCCCACAGCCTCCTTCTCCCTGAGGCAGCCCATGTTGGGATGCACATTTCAGGCCTCTTTATTCCGTCCGTCCATCCCTGTGATGTGTGTCCTGACTTCCAGAATTTTGGCCCAAGGGCTTGCCAGCTCCCAGGACCCCTGGCCAGAAGCCCAGGAAAGTGTGACACTGCCACACACTCAGCCAGCCCTGACCAGCAGGCACAAGCCATGACTGTTCTTGCTGCCCTGGCCAGGGATGTGGCTCAGAAACAGCTCTCCCTGGCCCCGTGGGCCTTCTTCCCAGGTCCCTGGCATCAGCCTGGTCTCCTTCCTCCTCCCCACCACCACACTGCTCACCCTCACTGAGGGCATGTGTGTCAAGCCCTGTTGGGAGCATTCACAAGCATAAATGCCATTTCCCATGACTAGATCCTGTACCAGTTTGGGGACACGGGCCTGGTCCTAGAACTAATCTATGGTGGAGGATCTGAGCCCTGCTCCAGTAACCAGACTGTCTACCCACGGACAGAACCTGGGATCACATCCAACCTGCCTTCCAGAACCGAGGCCCCCCTCTGCCAGGCCAATCTGTAGGTCTGGGTTCCTGGGGCTTTCACACTGGCTAACCCAGCTCTGGTTCATTCCAGTACCTGGACGGTGGTGTGGATTGTGGGATCTGCCCTGGGGACCAGTCCTCCAGGCCAGTGCAGCTTCGGCTGCCCCAAATCCACGCCTGAGTCTCCAGCCTGCCTCATGGCCAAGTCCACACAGGGTAGGTCCCTCTGACCATTCCCCCCAGTAGCTGATGAACAGCCTACTTCACCTGGCTCGGCGACTGCCCGCTCCTGGGCTGCCTCACCACATTCTCTCAGGCCTCCTACAGTGTGGGATCCCATGGAAACCCCAGGGTGTGTCTCTTGCAGAGGCTGGGAAGGTCCAAGCTGAGACACAGTTATGTTGCTAAAGCCTCAGAAGAAGAACAGCACCTCTGCAGGGGGAGGTTGAGGTCCCCTCGAGGGGCATGGTGCTCCAGTTTCCGTGGCTGCAGATTAAAGCAGAACGGCCTAAAGCAGATGCGTTGTACTCAGTGCTTCTTTGGTCAGATGTTTGGAAAGGGCTCCACTGGGTGACTCTTGTGAAGGTAGTCAGATGTCACCTGGGACTGTCATCCATGATGGGCCTCTCACAGCGCTGGCAAGCTGATGGGAGAGGCCAAGTTGGAAGCTGCCCTAACTTTCACGACCTGCCTACAGTCACACACTGTCACTTCCACCCTGCTCTCCTGGTGACATAGGCTGATTTCCAGGGAGGATGAGCCCCACAAATGGAAACTGAATTGGGGGCCAAAGAGAAAATGGCACATCCATCTTCAGCTTCTAGATTTGGAGGGGTCAAGGGTCCAGCCATGCTCCCCTAAGCCAGGGGGGCCAAAGGAGGCCCCACATGAAGTGACATGAAGCACCCTGGAGTGGGAGCCACACGGAAATGAATAACATCACCAACACTGTCAGTGCCCTACCCGCATCAGCCAGCTGCCTCTGACGTCAGCTTAGCTATGACGGGCGGCCCCTGGACTCAGCAGAAGCCATTTCCAGCGCCAGCCACACCTTTGCTCCCTGCCTGTGGCTGGCGTGGCCCGTGCTTAGGGCAGCCGGAAGTGCAGAGGGCATTACACCCGACGCAGCAGGGGTGGCGGATACGAGCCCCAGCCTCCTTGCCTCCACAGAAACTGAGGCTCATTCCACACTGATCCGGAGGAACTGAACTCCAGTTGTCCACAGAAGAAACCAGCTCTATAACACACACATTGTCACCTTTTCTCTCCTTGCTTGTCACTGTCACCTTCAAAATAATCCCCCTTGGCCAAGCGCAGTGCCTCGGCCTCGCTTTCAGGGGAGCTCAAAACCTAAGACAGTGAGTTCCCCCGCCTTTGGCTCACAGGCCACCTCTGCCTCCGTCCCCTCCTTTCATTCAACAGACACTTTGTGAGCACTTGGTATGCAGCAGACACTGGGAAGCCAAGGTAACCCAGACATGAGCTCAGCCCTCGAAGACCTCCGGCCACCCGCGTGGCGCCTCAGCTGCTAGAGCTCGCTGACGGGAGCAAGGACCCTGTGTCCTGGAAGGTGACATCGGCGGAGCTCAGAAGGCTCTGGAACCCAGACAGGTCTGGGCAGTCTTCTGAGATGATTAATGCTTGAGCTGAGAGGTGCAAAGGAGGCAGAGTCACCCAGGAGGCAGGGAGCAAGGGGTGCAGTCCCTTTCACCAAGGGACGAGCTGGAGAGGAGCGGAAGTGATTTATTTCATTTTATTTAAAGCGTTTCTTTGTTTCTCTTTTTGCAGAACTGGGGAGTGTGCTCAATGCTAGGCAAGCGTTCTACCATTTAAAAGGTATTTCCAAAGAGCTTTCCCAAGCGTCCATCCCCGCCCCCTGCCTGGATTTTGTCCTGTAATCCTGCTGGGCCCTCTGTGTGGTGGGGATATCGGCCCCATTCTACAGAGGAGGAGATGGAGGCCAGCAGGCTCCCCTGGTAATCAATGCAGCAGTAAGATTCAAAGAGAGGTCAGATTCCTGAGCCCAGGAGCACACGCCCTTCTGTGGCCAGTGGGCCGCAGAGAGGTGGGGGACAGAGCTGGAAGAGCCAACGGGGCTCCATTTGTGACAGGAGTTGAGAGAAGGAAATCCCAAGCTCAGGTCTGGGCATCCTCACCACATGCCCTTGTGTGCCAGGTCTAAGAGAAAGGTCCTCATCCGCTGTGTGGCCAGAGGGGTAAGAAGCAAGCAGCACACCTGCGAGGGGAGCCGGGGATGGAGGTGGCGATCAAGGCCACTTGGTCCCAGCAGGCCCTGAATCTCTCCCCCTTAGGAATTTCCCCAAAGTGCTCACCTTCCAAGGCCTGAGATTTTATTAAAATCAAGTTTGTACCTCTTGGAAAGCCTAATAAACGTCATCTAACGAGCGAGGATGGCCTCCAGGGCACAATGATATACACTATGACTATTTTTGACTCGCTCTGCTCTTTTCCAGAACAATCTTAATTAAGTACACAGTGCCAGTAGCTCTAAAAGAATTTACCAACTGCCTCTCAAAGTTAACTCCGATTAATAGCAGAGACACAAAAGTGGTTCCATAACCAGGTCACATGACTTAATACAAATGACTGTCTGTTGCTATTTTTAAGTAATGTTTATTAGAATCCCTCGGCGCGTAATAAATTTAATTTACAGCTGCTTGCAGCCCGACTTACACATGGCCCCCAGCGGCACAGCTCATTAACACACTCACAGAAGAAATGAGTTTTCCCTTTAATTCTCCCATTCCATTTCTCCTTCCTAATGAGGCCGGATCGCGAAACTCTTCAGGAGAGAATGTCTCCATCGTCTCCAGTACAAATTGACTTAAATGCCCAAATTTTTTAATTATCACAGAGGCACACAGCACAAATTCGTGTTAGCTAGCTTGGGGCAGTGCTGGAGGGAGACAGTGAATCTTGCTCACGTGAGCCAGGGCCACCAGCAGGGAGGGCAGGAAGAGGAGCTTGGAGAGGTCTTGGAGTACCAAGAACATTCCAGTTGGAGATTTGGAGGCCACGAGACAAATCCAAGTCTTGCCAGACTCTAGGGAGCAGTAGAAGAGCTCTGGGCTTGGAGCCCCAAGACCTGCATCTAATTCAGCTTCTGAGTTAGAATTACAAGACTCCAGAGCATCTCTGATTCCTTCCATGTCTTGGCCTGAGGACCAAAGACAATGGGCAAACATCTCAGCTGACTTGTTGCACAGGATGGGAGACAGCAAGCTCGATCTGTAAGGAGCCAGAGAGCGAATTTGAGGCTCTGCAGGTCAAGCGGCAAAATCAAACTACTATGTCGCTATTTAAATCACAGTGGAGAACAAATCTCCACAAATGATTGCTAATGAAACTGAAAATATAATGGGTAGGGGCAGAATTTGCGCTGCGAGCAAAGCACACTCCTTGATGGAACCGCATCGCGCTTCCTGTGCTTTCAAAGACAGCGCCCGCTATCCTCACCCTGCCGTCAGTATCCTCGTCCTGACGTCAGCACCCGGCATGCGCATCCTGAGCTTTGGGCTGAACAGGAACAGGTGGCAGGCTGCATTTGGCCCGAGGGCCACAATTTGCCAACTCTAAAAGTGGAGCGGAATCTCAGAGTGTGCCCCTGAACTGCATGGGCTCAGACGGTAGCTGGGGAGTTTGGGGACCTCGGGGACCTCTTGCCTCGGCTATCTGCGGTCACAATAAAGCTGCCGGGCTCCCATGGCACGAAGCAGAACTTTGACTTGGCTTGCGAACCTGCAGGACACTTTGATCTGGGCAGTCTCTGCTGGCCTGGGTGGCCTTGCTCACACACGTGCAGGCGGCTGCACGAAGCTCTGGGGCCCACTCACAGGCCTGAGGTTCAGCTGGCTTTTGCTGATCTAAGGTGGCCTCAGCTGGGATGCCTGGATCAGCGTGACTCTGCTCAGTGTGTCTTCCCCTTCTGGCTGGCTAGCAGGGGCATGTCCTTCACCTGGCCGTGGGCAGAGAAGCCGAAGCAAGCAAACCCAGCTGCACAGCCCCCGACAATCTTCCGCCCGCAGCACACCCACCCTACAGTCTGGGTTTGGAATGTGTTGAAGGCTTGGTCTCAGGGCAGCAATGTGCAGAGGATGGGCCTTGGGAAGGGACTGCATCCTGAGGGCTCCACCTCATCAGTGGATTAATCCACTGGTGGGTTCATAATTGAATGGGCTATTCAAAGGTGGTGGACACTCACACGCACCCTCCTCTCCAAGGATAAAATATACACCCTAAGGGCACGGCCTCAGCGACCCACCTCCTGCAGCCACACCCTACCTGCCTAGTTATTCCCTGTCAGTGGATTAAAGCACAGATTAGGTTGAAACTCTCATAACCCGATCATTTCACCTCCAGACCTTGCACTGTATTCACACAGAGCTCTTGGGGGACACCTCATACCTAAGCCGTAACACAGAGACATCTCTATGTGTCCTAAGTTGTGTGGTCTCTGCATGGGACACCTGCTTCATTTTTGAACCCAGAGATTGAACCCAGGGGTGTTAACCACTGAGCCACATGGCCAGCCCTTTTGATTTTGAGGCAGGGTCTCACTAAGTTGCTTAGGGCCTTGCGAAGTCACTCTGGCTTTGCACTTGCGATCCTCCTGCCTCAGCCTCCTGAGTCACTGGGATTACAGGTGTGCACCACTGCACCCAGCAACATAGCGAGCTCTTAAAGAGAACAGGGTTATCTTGGCTCACAGCTTTGGAGGTGTCAGCCATGACTGGTTGCCAAGGAAGCGCATTGCGGTGGTGATGCATAGCAATGCCGTTCACCTCACGGCTGGAATGAGAGGAGAGGAAGAGCAAGGGACTGAGGTCCCCATATTCCCAGCAAGCGTGTCCCAGGAGCAGGAGACCACCTGTTAGGCCCCACCACCTTCCAACAGCTCCATGGGCGGGGACCAGGCCTTGAACACAGGGACCTGCCGGGGCACTTATTCAAACCATACAACGCCCTACAAGTTAGACACGCTGCACTTTTATGCCTAGGTCAATAAGATGCCTGCAAAAATGTCATTTAAATCTTCCAGAAATGCTCCTAAAAGGAAGAACGTACCTTTCTTGCTCACTTCCTTTTTCTTACTGGCTGGAATATGGATATGATGGATGGAATTTGAGTAGCTATCTTGGATCATGAGGCAGGAAGAAACTTACAGGCTAAAGACGGCAGACCTTCAAGCTAGAAAGTCTCAGTCCTACTCTGTGAGGCACTGTCTTCATCCTAAATTCCTTTTACCAGAGCGAAAACAGCCCAGCCACACCTAGGCTGAGCATGTCTGGTTCTTACATCATACTATGATCTTCCCAGACAAAGCCAGTGATGTTATTTAGCATTCCCATTTTAGAGATGAGGAAGCTGATGCTAGGGGTATTTAAATGACCATCCAAGATGATATAGATGGAAGCTGTTATTCAGATCTTGGGTGTGTGACCCCCTGCCCCACCCCCAGCACTCCTGCCCCGGCCACAGCCTCACCCTCTCCCTCCTCCTTCGCTGGAGTGGTCTGTGGAAATCACAGTGAGTGCAGCTCCCTGGCTTTAAGCCCATGGTCCCTGGAGGAATTGCAGGTGTCCCAGCAAGACTGCAGGCCCACCAGGCTCTCCCTCCAGCAGCCTCACCCCTCCACTGCCCTGCTCTTCTTCCCACTGCGCCCAAGAGCGCAGCAGGACGCAAACCCAGCCCTTGGATGCCAGAGTGGGTGTGCTTTTCTCCTAGTTCACCACCCTGGGGTCAAGTCCCCGCTCACAGACCGCCTACAGCTTCCGTGGGTGGGGTCGGCCTGGCGGGAGTTGGTGGGGGAGGGAGTGCCGCCTGCACCAAGGGCTGGGAGTTGGATTTGAAGGATGGCCCGACTCTGCCAGGAAGGCAGAGGGTGACCGTTCCAGGTCGGGGGAACGCCTGCATGAAGGGCAGAGAGCTAGAAGCCGCAGCGTGGGGGGAGCTGCGGCTGGGTGATAGGCAGAGGGTGCCAAGGTGCCCAGATGCTGAGAGCTGGTGCTTGTCCTGGGTTTTCCAGCAAGTGCCCGCATCCGTCCCGTACCATGTTGTGACCATCCCTTTCCTCTCTGACTTCCTTGCCAGGCCCGGGCTCCTGGGGTAGAACGGAGATTCCCACCTGCAGTGTGATCGAGGGGCTAAATGAGCAAAGCTGATCTTAAGAGTATTTCAGGGGGGGTAATTGCAATATCCAGAATATATACACATTTTATATTACTTTGTTAAAAACTTGTATGGTTTTATGGTTGTTCAAAAATAAAAAATTTTTAAAAAGAAAGAGTATTTCAGGGGGGCTGGAGCGGTGGCTCAGCGCTTACAGAGCTTGCCTCGTATGCGCAAGGGCACGGGTTCGAACCCCAGCACCACGTACACAGCTAAGTGTCAGAGCAACGAAAGCCACAAGAAAAACGAATAAAATTGATTCTCTCTCTCACTGTCTCCCTCTCTCTTAAAAACACACACACACAAACAACAACAACAAAACGAGCATTTCAGGGGCTGTCAGACCAAATCGATTCTGTCGTAGTCTGAGGAAAGTGTGTTCTTTCTAAAGCCATAAAGAGCAGCTGTGTGCCAGCCTGGTCATCGCCGGTGTGAGCTGCGGATCTCCAAGCTCCTGGGTACTCATGACATTTCTGACTAAAGTAAATGGCAAAACCCTCATTCCCTGAAAAATCTACAAAGCGCAAAGCAGACAGGTCTCCAGGCAGAAGCCATCCGTGAAAATCCTACTGTAAACAGAAGAGCAGGATTCAGCAGTCTGCCCTCAGATCGGCACCCACACGGCCAGTTGTGAAGTGAGAGGCAAAGCGTGGCACTTCCTGAGCTGTCTTTCCTTGTTCATTCGCAAATATGGCCTGGGACACGGGGCAAGTGCTGGCTGTTGTACCTCCCGGAATAAGGTATTGGGCTCTTGGTTTGATTTCTCCCCAAAGCAGGCCTGAGACAAGGACCTGAGTGCAGGTGACTTATGTGGAAGGTGAGCCCAGAAGCAGAAGAGGAGGGGAGAGTGGGTGGGGGAGGGGAGCATGAGTGGGGAGGGGCAGAGGGAAGCGTGGGTGGGGGAGAGGGAAGGGGAGGGCGTGGTGGGGAGGGGGAGAGGAGAGGGGAGAGAAGGGTGGGGGAGGAGAACCACCCAGCTTGGGTTAAGGAGCCTCTTTCTGCTGGGGGCCATCAGGCCTCACACCACAGGACCCCCTAAGCAACAAGCCTCAGAACTACCCCAGCAAAGGAAGGAGGCTGGGCAGAGTGCGGGGCACCCCTGCCCTGTTCAGGTCGCTCTGGAGGTGGCGCCCCACACTTGCAGCTTTTGCTTGCTAAGTGGGCTCCTGGGCTTTCAGGCAGAAAAGCAGAGACTCTACAGCAGGTGTTTAGGGGGAGGGATCCCCGCACACAGAGGAACGGTCCGTCCGGTCCGTCCATCGTGGCTGCTGTTGAAACTAAGAAGGCTGAGGGGACACAGGGTGCAGTGTCCACTCCAGGCAATGAGAAGGCCCAAACCCTGCCCTCCTGGACCTTACCTCCGGAGACCGAGAGGCATCATAAACAAGGGAAACAGTGTGTGTTAGGAAGCAGTAAACATGGTGGGGGACATAAAGGAAGGAGAAGTGTGAGAGGCAGTGGGTGTGGGCCAGATTTGAAATAGGGCAATGGGAGTAGGTGTCTCGGTCTGTGTGGTGTTCCTGTGACAGAGGGCCTGAGAATGGGTGATTTATAAAGAATGGAGATGCCTTTCTCACAGATTTGAAGGCTGGGAAGTCTACCACCATGGAGCTGGCCGAGGTGGTGCCTGGGGAGGTGCCTTTCCACTTCCAAGAGGGTGCCTTGGACGCTTGGTCCTCGAGTGGGGGAGGCTGCTCCTCGTGTGGCAGAAGAGCAGAAGAAAGCAAACCCACTCAGAAAGCCCTTTCTATCTCAGCATCAACACGAGCCTGAGGGCCGAGCCCTCACAACCTAAACACCGCCGAACACTCTCACATCAGGGATTAAGTTTCCAACACGTGGATTTAGAGTGGGCAAAATATTCAAAGCGTAACAGTGGGTCCTGCTGAAAGTGATAGGTGAGCAAGGATTTGCAGGAGGTGCCATGGCTGGGGGGAGCTTTCTAGGTAGCAGGAACAGAAAGGCTAGGACTTGAGGCAGGCTGGGGTCCACGGGTTTGAGAAACAGCAAGGAGTCATGGAAGGTATGGAGAAGGTAAGGTTGGGAAGGCCGGGGGCACCTTGGTCCATCCAGCCAATGGTTAGGGCTCGTAGGTCTCTCTCAAGAACTTTGGTTGCTGCCAGATGCCGGAACTCAAAGAGTAACAAAACAGAGTCCATCCCCCAAGCCTCTCACCAATGAGGCAGGGACAGACTTGCAATCGGGTAAAGTGGGCCTGGCCTCTGTGGGCCTGCTCTGTGATGGTCTGGGCTGGACACTCGACAGGCAGGCATCGATTCTAAAATTCCCCACTACAGTCCAGCAAGGTACATACCAGCATGCCCATTTTACAGTTAGGGAAACTAAGGTGCAAGAGGTTAAGAGAACCTTCCAGATTTGATACAGATTCAAGTGGCACCAAAATCAGGTTTTTTCCTCCCACAAACATCATGGCTTACCACTACCCTGATCTCACACGCTCTGTATGAGTCCATTTCTGTTACTATAATGAAGTACCCAAGACTCACACTTTATACAGAAAAGGGGTTTATTTAGCTCACAGGTTTGGAGGGTGAAAATCCAAGGTTAGGTGAGCCAATGCAAGAAGATTCAGAGGTGAGAGGATGGATGAGATCGTGAGTCTTAACTTGGTGGACTAATCCACTGATGGGGGTTAGGTGGTGGTAACCGTAGGTAGTTGGGTGTGACTGGAGGAGATAGGTCACTGGGGGCTTGCCTTTGGGGTTAATATTTGCCCGTGGTGAAAGGAGCTCTCTCAGTTACCACATCCTGAGCTGCTTTCCTGCTCCATGTGATTCCACCGTCATGTTCTGCCCCACCTCGGGCCGGAGCTTTGGAGGCAGCCAGCTAGGGACTGAGGCCTCTGAAACCCTGAGCCAAAATAAGGTTTGTCCTCCTCTAATTGTTCTTGTCACATCTTTTGGTTACAGTGGCAAAAAGGCTAACTGATAGGGCTAAGATGGAACGAAGGCAGTCCGGGCCATATGAGCATCAGCCCAGCCCACAAGAGGAGAAGGAATGCAGGCAGAGGAAGCTTCCTGAGCAAGGGCGGAGAGGTGTGAAGGTGCGGGATGCACCAGGAGCTGCAGGGCTCAGGCTGAATGAAGGCAGGGTGAGGGAGGGCCGGGTTGCCAGGGCTCCGTGAAGGAGCCTTCTGGGGAGTTCTAATCAGGCAAGGTGCCGTGGTTTAGATGTGAGGTGTCCCGGAAACTCCTGTGTGAGACGTGCGAGGCGGCTCAGAGGCTGGGTTATGAGAGTCTTAGCCCGATCAGAGCACTAATGCCCTGGTAGGGATTAACTGGGTGGTAGCCCTGGGCTGGTAGGGTGTGGCTGAGGAGGTGGGCTGTTGGGGGGCAAGCCTTTGAGGTACCTATCTTGTCCTCTCTCTCTGCTTCCTGATGTCCTCAGCCACTTCCTCCATCACACTCTTCAGCCATAATGTTCCACCTCATCTCAGACCCAGAGCAATGGAGCCGGCTGCCTACGGACAGAGACCTCGAAACTATGAGCCCCAAATAAACTTCCCTCCTCTAAAATTGTTCTATGTCAGGTTTGGGGATCACAGCAGCTCAAAAGCTAACCAAAACCAGAGAGAGATGGCCCTGAAAGAGGAGAGAAATGGCCCTGTTTGCAGCTTAGGGCTTCTTTCGTATGCTTCTCCTCTCCTGTTGGAATGCGGATCTTGGAGAGTAGGACCTGCATCCTTCCTGGTGGCTTCTGACTGACCCAGCATATGTCGGTGCTGAATCAAGGAAAGGGACTGGCTCCAACAGCAGGGGCTGGTAACTGAACTTGACTATCCTAGACAAAGGAGCAGTCAGTCGAGTGGCTCCGACCTTCTGTTCTCCCAGATCATATTCCTCTGAAACCTTTTTTCTTTTAAAGAGAGAGGGACAATAAGAGACAGAAAGAGAGAATCAATTTTTATTTAGGTTTTCACGTGGATTCCATTGCTCAGACACTTTGTTGTGTGCATGTGCTGGGGTTCAAAGTCAGGTATTCACGCATGCCAGACAAGCATCTTAACTGCGAGCCCCTGCTCCAGCCCTGAACTTTTTCTCCTTCTCCTTCTTCTCCTTCCTCTCCTTCTCCTTCTCCTTCTACTCCTCCTCCTCCTTTTCCTCCTTTTCCTCCTCCTCCTCCTCCTCTTCTTCTTCTTCTTTCTTCTTTTTTCTTCTTCTTCTTTTTTCAATGTAGGAAAATGAGACTGGGCACAGCTATGACTATCAAGCAAGACCAAACCTGATAATTTTTCACAAAATCTTGGTCCATTCTTTGCTTTTAAGGAAGGGTGACAAGAAAGAGAAGATGTGGCTAGTTTTGGGTTTGTTTTTTTTTTTTTCTTTTTTTCGTAGCAGAGATTGAACCAGTGGCATGTAAACACGTTATAAAGTTTTAAAAACCTGGGCCTGTTCCTGATTCCTTCCAGTCCTGGTAGCCTCAAAGACCTGGACCTGTGGAAGAGGAGAAAAAGGAGCTCTCAGCATGAGGCCAAGCAGCCCTGCTCTCTCCCACCACCATTGTGGGCACAGTGGATCCTGCTCAGCTCTTAGGCTACTGCTGGGGACAGGACTGACCTCTGAAGGACCAGCCATGTCCCCATCAAAACACAGCAGAGACTTGGGGTCCTCCTCCCTCCTCCTTGGTTAATCAGGAAAATACCCTCTTCGGCCAGACTCACAGCTGAGCTGTAAAAGGTGACACTGACAATTACAGAGTTAATTCAAGCTGAGATGGTGAACAGTTTGAATAACATTGATATCTTTCTAAATAAGTGTATGTTCATTTGCATCATTTAAAAAAATAATTAGCTTTTACAATTTCAAGGTTGGCTAATGAGCACTCCTTTACTGGCGAAAGTGTTCTCTTTGTGTTTTCCTCAGAAAGATCCCTGATGCCAATTAGCATGCTTATAAGAGGGGAGCATTTTTGCCCTTCTATCCTTCAAAATAATTAGATATAACCTCCCTTTTCTTGAGCTGTACTACATGCTAGGCTATACGAATTATCTCTGCTAATCATTTTAATAACTCTGTGATCTACTCATATCTTATACTATTATAATCCATGATTGGCAGGGGACAGCATTTGGGCTTCACAGTTTAGGAAATTTTCCAAAAAACCTTACAGGTGGTAAGAATTAAGTATTGTAACTCAAGAGCGCAGGGTCTTGGCCAGCTTTGAACCTCTCCCTGCTAGACTCGCCGGTATTCATAGAAATGTGGAGGCCCAAGGAAAAATCATCTGGACACTTGAAAAGCCACCTCTTTCAATTCTCTGCAGTTATACAGTTGTTCCAGATATAAAATATCCTGATTGCCTCGGTTTTCCTTTATTGTACGCACTTGGTCACAACTTCCGGGGCCCATGAAATCCCTCAGAACAATCTAAGCAAGGGTTCCCTAGACAAGAGGGCCTGGAGAAAAGCTGATGTAATGACACACGCTGGGTGGTACATTCCTAGATTGGAAAGGGAGAGAAGATGGGGAGGGAGGCACAGAAGAGAGGAAAAACAAATCATAGGAGGTGCTGAGCTGGCCACAATTTTTCCAGGGAACACAGCCAGCTGCTCTGTCGCGTAGGACATATTGGAATAAGCCACATGGAACTGTGGATGCAGAGAGGGAGACAGATCTTCTCAGATCCAGAGGATGATCCAAGTTCATGCCTGTGGAGCTAACGCCACACTTCCCATAGCCTCCACAGGCAGTGACCAAGGAAGCCAGGCCCCTCTCCCCATAAGTTGTCTCTGAGCTGATGACTTGACCAAGCCTTCAACAGACCATCTCATTACTCTGACAAGGCCAGGGAGAGAGGTGGGTAATCCCATCTGATGGATCCTTGGCACCCGCTTGGCAACGGATGCTCTTGTGCAAACATTGATTTGAGGCAGAAAGAACATACCTTAGAGCCCCTGCCCGGGGAGTCTCCATTTACCATTTACCATTTACCTGACCTTGCCCCTGGAGTTTTGGCTTGGTTCTTTCATCCCTATTCGCCCAGCCATTCACCCTGCACTCCTGCATGCCTGGACTTCCCGCCACTTCTCCTTTCACCCTGGACAATAGTTTGTCCCCACCTAGCACCAATGTACTGTGTCCACTGGTCCTTTCCTCCTCTATCAGACTGTTGAAGGATAAAGGTCTAAGCTGAGCAAGAGCTTTGACAGGTGTGACATGAGAACCCAGGCCAGCCTTTTCAGCAATTTACCTGCTGCTTCTGGAGCTGCTCAAGACTGGTCCTAAGTGTAGCACTTCTGTCCTGTGTTGGACTCCTGTTGTCTCTGACTGTCCTGATGCCTCAGTAGGGCCGCATAATTCTTCAAAGAAACTCAGCCTGCTTTTCAATCAGTGGGCTCCAGGCTATGGACAAACTTAGAGAAGTTTCCATTGCAGTAGCTGATGTCATCTTTCTGCTCTTACCCTCTTGATTTTTAAATTTTTAAAATATTTATACAAATCAAGCAACACCCTTGTCAGCCTTCCATTTGTCTCCCTAGTTACACCACAATCTGTCCGTCTTTGACATGGTTCCTTGGCTCAAGAAATCCTGATCGTCACCCTGCCTTGTCGCTCTTATGGAAATTATGGCCCCTGTGTCTCTTCCAATTGGGCATGCCACCTGGCCTTTGCTTTACCTTGACATCACTGATCCAACCTCCTCGCCATTTCCCATCATCAAACCCGGCTTTCAGAAGAACCTTCCCAAAGGTGCCAATCTCCTCTCCCCGGGGCTTTTTTCCCCACATTTTTATTGGTGCATTATAGTTGTCGATATTGATGGGATTTATTGTTAGATATTCACACATGCACAAAATATAACAAGATAATTTGTCCAATGTCCCTCCCTAGCACTTGCCCCTCCCTACATGCCTCCCACCCTTTGGGCCCCTTCCTCTACTGACTCCCCTTTAATTTTTAGGAGATCCACCCCAACCTCTGTTTTTCTTTTTCTTCTCTAGCTTCCACATATGAGATTAAACATACAACTCTTGACCTTCTGAGTGTGACTTATTTCACTTAACGTGATCTCTCTAGTTCCATCCATTTTCCTGTGAATGTCATAATTTCACTCCTTTCTCTATATGTTTTCTTTACGCGTTCCTCTCTTGATGGACACCTAGGCTGCTTCCGTAGTTTGGCTGTTGGGAACTGTGCTGCTATAGACATGGGTATGCAGGTATCACTGTAGTAAATGACTTTAATTCTTCAGGGTGGTATAGCTGGGTACAGTGGTGGTTCCCTGCCTAGGGTTTTGAGGAGCCTCTATACTCACCAGTGTTTTTCTTAAGCCTCATAAGAAAACAAGGACATTTGAAGGACATTTTCTCTGGGCCATCCTGGGGAACATAGTCAAGTGATGGGATCTCAGGTCTTATGACCATATTATCATCTCTCTGAGTCTTCTAGTCTTTTCTCCTTATTGTGCCCAAAAGTCTGCTGTCTCACCTCATTTCTTTGTTCTGTTATCATAAGAACAAGTGCATCCTGAAGGTACCCGCTGCAGTGAGGTCATTGTTGTACCCAGGCCAGGAAGAGTTGCTCTATTCAAACAAGTGAGAAAGAGTTGCTTCTACTTTACAGAGGGTTCAGGGGGCTTTGGGAGGCCCCAAATTTTCAGACTTTCCCACACAAATGTCTCTGTTCAAGATAACAAAGTCCAACTCTTTCTCTGTTAGAGACTCAGCTTGGGCACATGACACCTACGTGGCTTAGTCTCTTTTTCAGCTCTGCCATCCTTACGCTCAGATCCTGAGCTTCATTTTCAATACAGTCTGTCTTGTTTCCTCAAAACTTTCACAACACATGGCTTGAGCTGGGAAATTGCTTCCCTGAGCCTATCATTTTATTTTTACAAAACCTCTAATACCATAAAAAAAAATGTTGGGGCTGGAGCAGTGGCTAGGGGGTTTCGGCACTTGCCAGGCATGCACAAGTACGTGAGTTCAAACCCCAGCACCACGTACACTACGAAGTGTCAGAGCAATGAAAGCCACGTGAAAAGCTGAATAAAATTCTCTCTCTCTTAAAAAAAAAAATCACCTAATCAGCTTCATGGTCCTTATGATCATCGAGTTTCCCACTCCGCAACAGTGCAGTGGCACTGGCATTGACCTTGTGGCCCTTTGCTTTCTACCTGAAGTTCTTTCCCATTGGCTTCAGGAGCTTTAGGAATTGTATTGCCACTCTGTGCCAGGTATGGCCATTTACCATCAACAGAGGGGCCCCGATTGCTTCCAGACAGATTGAAAATACACTTCTGACATCCCATCCTGAAGGTCTACCTTTTAGTGGCCCTTGTGGTACCGGTTGTCCCTGTTCCTTAGGAGACGGAGCCTAAAGTCATGCTTGCTTGTCGTGATGGCTGCTCTTGGCTGTCAACTTGACTGGATTAAGAGATTCCTAGAAAATTGGTCAAGCACCTTTCTGGGTGTTTCTGTAAGGATGTTTCCAGAGACGATTCGCATGTGGGTCAACAAACTGCGGGGACAAGGCCAGCCTTGAACTTGAGCAGCACTGTCCAATAGGCAAGAATGGGATGAAACACAAAGTGCAAGGATGGGAAGCTCAGCTGGGTGCTGAGCAGCCCATTGACCACGACTTCAGGATCAACAGCCTTTGAATGTGAACTTGAAGCAGCAGCCCTCCAGGGAGCTTTCAGGCCTTCTGCCTCTGGTCCTGAGGTTCCAGCTTCTTGGACTGAGCAGCCGCTGGCTGACCTGGCTCTCCAGCCTGCATGTGGCCACCTTGGAGCTCTCCGGTCTCTGATCGCAGGAGCCAGTCGACGCACCGCTCTCATACCTGCATATACATTCTACCAGTGCCCCTCCAGGGACTAATTAACTTGCTGACACTTACTTTCAGGACAGAATCCTGGGGCAAAAACAACAGGGGGAAGGGGAAGTGAAGGAGAAAGGAAGGGAAGAAGCAAACAGAAGGACGGGCATCCTGGAGCTGACCACATCCGAAGAAGCACTGTCCACCCTCAATCACACCTCCTGGCCATCTCCTGGCAGGCCAAGTGGAACACCTGGATCCATATGGTGACTTCGTTTCTTGTCTTTCATTGGCCAAAGTTTGCCTCAAAGTTTAGCTGCCTGTGTTTCTGAGTAGAGTTACCAGGTGCCCCTGTAAGCAGATCCCGTGTGCGGTGGTGAGGGTTGCCACCTGAGGAGCCAGGACCTCCCCATGAGAGGTCTATGACAGAACTTGATCTTCACCTAACGGAGGCTCTGGCATCCCATAGTGTTTGGTGGGCCAGAAAGATGGGGGACAGGTGACTCTCAAGAGGTCCATCAATTAGGTCCAGCACAGGAATACCGAAGACCAGAATAACGATGAGGGCTTTCCAACATACAAAACCTGCCAGGCACTCCCTAAGTCTTGAACCTGCCGGGTTAGTGCTTCTGAATCCCAGGGATGCACCTGTGTGATTCTGTTTGTCACCAACTTCTCTGGACTTTCCAAATGGGGCAAGTACCTACACATCACTGAGTTGTGAGAAATGAATTAAAACATGTGTGATGCAAATTCCATTTTCAAGTGGCAAAGAACTCTGTGTATAAACAGCAGGGCTACTGTCATATCTAAAGATGGAAGTCCTGTACTGAGCAAAATACCTTAAAATGCTTGATCTGGAAAAGCGTAAGCACACCCCCAATGTCATTTGGCCTCAGCTGACCTAGAGTGGCCCAGTTTTATGCTTCATTCTCTTTCCTCCAACTGTGCATATGTCACCTAAGATCCCCTCTCCCATCATATCCTCCTCATCCCTCCCTGATGTGCTCACTGTTCTATACCCAGCATCCAGTGCTCTGTCTGGCCCTTAGTAGGTGCTCATCAACACTGCGCCCGGAATGAATGAATGGATAGATAAATGTCCCCTATCCATGCCCAAGCACTTACCAAATGATTGATATGTTCTACTCCCAGGTCACCTTGTCCTGGAAGCCCTGATGGCTCTCTCTCCTGTCTCCAGGCCTCTTGAGGTGCAGGGCCCTTTCTCAAAGGAGCAGAAATCAGAGAACAGTGCAAGCGTGGATTTTAGGGCTCCTCCACCAGCCTCCAGTTTCTTGGAGGTAAAGGAGGAGACTTTTGTTCCACAGGGTCTCCGTGGTGGCTGGGAAAAGCCTTGTGTAGTCTAGCATGGAGGAGGTCGCTAGGAGATTGGTCTGGACGCTTGGTCTGCAAAGCAAACAGTTCACGCTTTAGAGTGTGGGTTTACACGGGGTGACTGGAGCGCCCAGAGATGAGAAAACGTTCTGAGTAAATGTTTGGTCGGCGAACCGCTCCGATGTCTGACTCTCCCTTGTGTTCTCTCTCCCAACCTAAAAACGGGATTGTCCAGGCCTGGGGCGGGGGGGGGGCTCGCTGGAACCAAGTCCCCTCCTCACATCAGTCAAAGCTCTTGCACCAGATGAGCAGGGCGCCCGCGGGAGCCTGTGCTGCTGCCAGTGGGGCTAAGAGCAGCTCCTTTGAACGAGGCAACAGGGCTCCTGCCGGAAGAACTGACTTGTTGATAATTTGCCTCCACAGTTCGCGGATGGGTGAGAAAAAGCGTGGCGGAAGGGCTGTGTACTCCCCAGGGCCGTCGTAACTCCCTCCGACACGCAGCGGAGTATCACCAGCACAGGTCCCGCGCCCCGGACTGCAAAGGGAGAAAGGACAGGGCGCGTGGCCTCGGGAGGGGCGGCCTGCAGGGAAGGGGCCGTGCGCAAGGATGGCGAGCGAGAGGGGAGCTCCACGATTCAGACCTTCCGACCTCCCCGCAGCCTCGGGTTTCGCCTGGGGAAAGGGCAAGCGAGGGGCACGGTCCCCGCAACTAGGAGTCCTCGGCCTCCAGGGTGAATAAATTATTAAAAGCCCAATACACAATAGCCTCGCTAGATGGAGACGAGGAATCACTGCAGCGGCGCTGGCGGCGGCGGAGGGGAGCGCGGGCGGGAGCGCAGCCCCGAGCGGGAGGCGGGCGAGGCTCTGGCTCGGCTCACGTCTGTTTTCCTTTTTCGTGCATTATTTATTTCGCCTCCGCCCTCGGCCCTGCTGTCCGAGCCGGCGCTTTGGGTCGGCGCCTCTCGCCGCTGCCTCCTGTGGGCCGGCGGAAGGCGCGGAGAGCTCGGGCACCCTGCACCCCGGGCAGCCGCGCGGCGCCGCCGGCAAGGGCGGGGACCCGGGCAGCGCTGGGAGCCGCCACCCGCTCCAGTGGGGCTCGCGCGGTCGGCCCCCTGCGGCTTGGCCGCTACTTTCCCCGCCCTCCGCCCTCGCCTAGGCCCTTTCCCCTCCCGCCCCGCGCGCGGCCAGGCGCAGCCTGGAGCCACCGCGCCCTGCGCCCCGTGCGAGTGCGCTGCGCCTGGGGCCCCGGCTCAGCAGCCCTGGAGGCCCAAGCGGCGCGCAAACTTTTGCTCCAGTGCCGGGCGCTTCTACTAGGCATGTGAAGCCCCCAGGCGCCCGCGCAGCCGCCAGGGTGAGAACCGAGGCCCCGCCTAGAGGGCGGGGGGACTGGGGAGGCGGCTGGCTTTAAATGGGGGCCATCCGGCCGCTGGGAAACAGAGCTGCTGTGGGGGGAACGCTGACCTCTCTTCTCCTCCCCAGGATCGGTTGGGGCCGCCGCCAGGCAAGGTGGCGTGAGGCTTCGGAGGGGTGCGGGCGGAGATGGAGGCGTGCGGGGAAACCCACGCCTGGGAGCCGGAGATCCGGGCTCGGGTGGCAAACCAGGGTGCATACGGAGGTGCATGTGTTGCAGTGTGCGCAGTGAGGCTGGCGGGGCAGAGAGTGCAACGTAGCCAATGATTCCGTGATGCTGTGCATGGAGGGTTCAACGAGTGTGCAGGCACTAGGCTGTGGGTATGCAAGCGGTCAGTGGGTACCCACAGCAGATTCTGTGGGTGTGCGTGCAGGGTAAGTGGTTCCCGCCGAGCTGAAGTGTGCAAGCGAGTTGTGCATGGTTGTTCTGGGGGTGCATGGGGTTCAGTAAGTTGACTTTCTGAAGATGCGCTTGGGGTCAAGGTGTGAACGCAGTATTCTGGGGGTGTGCGCCTGGGTAGGCAGTGAGTCTGGGATGCACGGAGAGTCAGCGGGTGTGCAAGCTGAAATGAAGGTGCCTCAGAGTGTGGGGCGTGCCCGCCGGACCTGGACAGCTACGTGTGCCGGTGCGCGGCGGCGACGGTGCCCGCGAGGTGTCCACCTGACCCGAGTCTTGCTCCCCTGACAGTTCGCCCCAACAGTGGGCGCGGCGGGCCGAGATGCTCCTCCGGGACCTGGTGCTGCGCCGTGGCTGCTGCTGGCCCTCACTGCTGCTGCACTGCGCGCTCCATCCGCTCTGGGGCTTCGTGCAGGTGAGCAGAGAAGGGGGCTCTGCACTGGCAGGGAGGAGGGAGGTGTCACTTCACTGCCTAGACTCCGGCTCCTGCAGCCTCTTCACTGATTGGTCCTGGGGAGAGTTTAGGAAAAGAAAAGCTGGTAGAGTCCCCCTACTTTGTCCCTGGAAAGATAAGAAACTCCAGAAAGAGGCTTCAGCTGTGGCCTAAGGCCTGCAGGACAGAGCCATGGCAGAGGACAGGGCTTAGGGATTAGCTTCTGATCATAACCTTCTATTGCAGAAATTTAGGGGAAAGAAATAAACTTAAAAAGAAAAATGATCCCAAGAATATGCATTCTGTGTTTCCCACCAGAACCCATGAAAACACTTCACATTAGTCTTCTGAAACTGGTCTTCAACACAGGAGGGGGAATGTGAATGTTCCATGTAGGTAGTGGAGCTGGGGATGTTGACAGATCGTGCATGTGGCCACTTGTGACCAGTGTAAGAAGGACCTGTCCATCTGTCAGGACTACTTGAGGATGAACCCTTCACCCTGGATCTCCCAGACTCTGGGGCAGAGGCCAGGCAGCCACCAATAAAGTAGCACCTTTTAGGGCTGGTGAGGTTAGATGGGATGGTCCCCAGTACTACTACCCAGAGTGTGCAAGTCAGTGGTTCAGGGGAGAGGCGAAGAGGTGGACTTTGTTGTATGTTGGCTCTGAATTTTGAGCCCCAGGTCTGTCCCATACCAGCCAGGGGACTTTGGGCAACCTGTGTTAACCTCTCTGAGCCTTGGTGTATTCCTGACTGTGCCACTTATTCTGAGTACTTGATGAGATAAAGAAGTGAAGATTACTTAGTGCCATAATAAACACTAAATGGCCGGTGTCGCTGCCATTGAGATAAGTATTAGGAACGCCTCTCTTCTCTCAGCCTGCCAAGTCTTCTGCCAATCACCAGGTAGCATGACATTTTTGAATTGTTAGAAGTTTTACTTTTGGGCATACTGAAGGAACCACTCTGAGACAGTTGCAGCTTCATGTTCTCCTGGTGGCCTTTTTTGGGTTTGGGGACTGTTTAGATGGTCGCCCTGAGTTGGGGTGACTGAACAAGTAGGGGGTGGGTGAGATTGCTTGCCAGTGGTGTGGTCCTTGAGCTGCCCCAAATAATGGGACCCTGGTAGGTACCAGCTCCATCAGCCTTGCTTGGATAGTGGTCTGGTGACCACCATGGAGAACCAGGGCCCCAGCACCAGGCCCCATCTTCTCTTCTCTTTTCTGGGTCACAATTGCTTTCCTTTTGGAATTGACAACTTTGTTTAATGTGTGAAAGAGCAGTTCCACTCAGCTGTGTGTCCTCGGGATTCAGGATTCTGTCACTTCTAAACACTTCAGCAGCTTGGGACTTGTTTGCCTTGTTGAACTTTCAGCGGAGCGTGTATTGTAAAGTTCCCCAAGCTTTCATATTCATGTATTCATGATTTTCCCTCTTCCGAAGGCTTTGGTAGCTAGGATGGAGAGAGCAAGGTGGTGGAGCCTGCTGTGTGATTTAGCAGGATCTGCACAGATAACCCCGCCCCCAAAATAAATCATTTTAATAAAGCAGCTCAGCTTTTAAGGTGTCCTTCTAAACAGGCAGTACTCATACAAGCCGTTGTATGTGTGTTTCAGATTCTCTTACTTAATACAAATCAATTTTCATGAAAATCAATTAGAAAAGGAATCCTCCAGATAAATAGAATGGGTAAAAAGCTTGGCTTGAGGCTCTGGAAAAATTAATTTACAAATGCTAGAGATAGAGAAGCCAAGGGAAAAGGGGCTTTGGAATGAACAGGTCTGGGTTTTAAGCAGGAGCGTTGAATCCAGGGGTACGTAGGAGAGAAGAGGGAGCAATGGAAGTGCATGGAGCCTTGTGTTTTTCTTTAAGGGGAGAGGATGAAATCTGGCCTGTCACAGGAGTTTCTCGAACACCAGAGAAGGATCTGGGAGCTATCCATGCTTCCATGAGCATTTTGCCAAAAGAATCCTCCAGAGTTGTAAACATTTGGAAGGACAGGGCCCGTGCATCCAAGTCTTATGATTAACGGGGTCATCGGTGAGGCAAGAGGCCTGGGGTCCCCAAAGCGCCAGCCTGAAATCAGCCTGAAGCCTCTGGCTGCAGTTATATGATAAGAGACTTAATCATTAACATCAGATGACATTTAAATTGCCAGTGGGCTGGTGGGGGCATTCCTTAGCCTTTCTTTTGCTTTAATGTGTCTGCAACTGAGATTTTGTGCTATTATGATTTAGGGTTCTTCTAAGTTCATTTCAGATGCTTCCTTTTTTTGCAAGAGAAGAGGCTGACAGGTTGGCAGATTTATTAGGTGTGACAGGAGTGTGTCTCATCAAGTTACCGTGGTGCTGGCCTGTCTCCATAAAAGATGCCAGAAGCCATCATCTTTGCGGTCGCCCATCTAGAGCGATGGCCAGGGAGACAGGCTGAGGTCTGGCCTTATGGGTCTCTGTGTGCTGATGAGGAACTAGGAGCTGGGTGAGGCCTGAGCCTGCAAAAGTCGGTACAGCTTTGCTTATTCATTCAGCGGCATTTATCGGCACCTACTATGTGTCAGGCCTGTGTTAAGTGCAAGTGGCTGAATATCCTTGTGGCCATGGCAAGGTAATTAATCAAGTGGCTGAAGGCAAAGGGCTCAGTAGGAGCAGATAGGCCTTGGTGCTAGAGTGGTGGCTGCAGCTGAGACATGAAGGATGAGGAGTCAAGATGCAAGAGGCCTAGGCAAGAGCCCCAGGAAGCCAAGGGAGAGAATGGGGCTTCGGAGGAACCAGGGGAGGGGGCATGCGGTTCCCTGTGTTGGGGGCTTCTGAGGAGCCTTTAAAGCGGTGTCTTGCAGATCGGACTTGATCCTGGGGCCCAAGGGCACCGTGGAGGGTTGAAGTAAGAGATAATACCATCTCAGATTGGCCCAGCTCCGCCATAAAGCAAGGATTCGGGGAGGGGGCAAGACAAGGAGCAAAGAGGTTGGTGAGGGTAGAATTGCCAGATTTAGCAAATAAAAATATAGGACATCCAGCTAAATTTGAATTTCAAATAAACCACATGATTTTTTTTGCGCAAATATATCCCATACAATATTGGGGACATACTTACCCTGCACGGTCGTTTGCTGTTTATCTGTAATTCAGATTTAGCAGGGAACCCTAGTGAGAAGCCGGTGCCGCCCAGTAGAGACCAGATGGGATCCTGGATTTGGGATGGTGGCAAAGGGAATGGGAGAAGTGGATGGATCAAGCCCTGTGTGGGATGAAGCACCTACTGGACCTGAAGGCCTCACTGATTGGCCAGGAGTGGGACGGTGGTTGGGGAAGTGGATACTGATTCTGGGAACTGGTACCATGAAACACTGTGCCCCTCAGACCACAGTGACAGGTGTCAAATCAGGTGACGCAGAGCCTCGGCCCACTCTGTGCAGCCACAGCATTGGCAGGAGTCTGGCTCCAGGAGGACGCTGCAGAGTAGGGCAGGAAACCAGTGGTGGCACCCCTGGGACAAGAAGTGGTCTCAGCAAGTAATGGTACTGATTTTTGTTCCGTGGGGTTTCAGCAAGGCATTGGCCTCTCTGGGCCTCTGATTTTTGTTGGTCAAGTCCAGGGAAGAGTCAGTACCTTCAGGCGAGCCTCCCCAGGATGGAAAGCAACTAAGCAGGTGCTTAGCCCAGCTCCCCGTGCCCGCAGCCCCTTCTCTAAGTAGTCCAGCCACACCACTGCCAAACACCTGGGGAACAGGATAGGTGGCAGACCATCTCCCAACATAGCTTTGCATTGAGCTCCAACTGGGCCTGGCCCTGGGCAGCCCTGCTGCGTTACTTGGCTGATGAGCCCCTGTCCCACCTGTTTGTGGCTGTTAAGCCTCCCTTCCTGGTGGTCTCATGGAGCAATCAGGGCCGGTTCCTGTAGCCGACACTCAGTGGGTCACTTGTCCAGGTTAATACTGCAAAGACTCACCTGTCTGCCTGCTCCAAGAGACTCACAAACTAGTGTGGGGAGACGGACTTCAGAGTCAGCAGGAACATTGCCCCAAAGAGAAATATCTGCAAGGTGAAAAAGCAGCCCTGGGAAGGTCTTCTACATTTTGGGTTCAGAACAGTTTGTGCTGGAGTGGGTTGCAACAGGTTCAGAGCAGTTGGCTGTGATCTGAATGACCACCTGTCAATCGAGGGAGACCCAGCAGCCTTAGGCTTGTGCTGGGTCAAATGATCAGGAAATTCTGTCCCTCAGGAAGGACGGCCATCCCAGACTTGGTCCTCCTGCGAGGACCTCCGCTCCCATCTCAGAGGCGGACGGAGAGCACAGAATTTTACAGTGCGCTCCTTCACTTTCTCGTCCTTCCATCCTGGAACTTGGCCCCGATTTCCTGCCTGTCGTTTCATCATATTAAACACACTTTTACCTCTGTGCCCTTGTATCCTCTCACAAAAATAGGTCATTGTGTCAGGCCAGGCTAAGCCGACCTGCTCCTCTAGAACTCCTTCGCGCCGATTGCCCCTTGGAGACTGGAGAGTAATCGCTTTGGCTGTGGCGTGGCTTGAAGTTCACTGCATGGGGGAAGCAGTCTCGGAGGCCAGCCGTGGGGACACGGAGCTTTCCAGTAACCCCGGGGTCTTGGGAGGTGGTAATCCAGAGGAGCAGGCCTAGTGGTGGGTTCTGCGGTGATCACACCGGTGGATTTGCCCTGATGCATAAGGGGTTCATCATGGCCCCAAAATCAGCATCTGAGGCCCCACCCTTCCCAGCGGGAGGTAAGATCGCCTCCCTGGGTCTGAAACTGGTCAGTGGTCCTTTACCAACACTAAACAGTGGCGAGCAGGAGCCCGCTGGCCTCTGAGATGGAAGCTTCTGGCTGTAATCAGCCCGCCTCCCACTGCCACCCTATCCAGTCTCACCGCCTCTGCCCAGGTGTGGTGGGATCCCCGCTGCCTGCTGCTTTTCTCCCGTGCAGCAGAGGGACTCCAGAGTGTCACCTGCGAGGGCAGAGGGCAGGCTGCGCACAGCTGCAAGGAGATTGGAGTTCTGGGTGTCTAGTGTCTCAGTGGTGACAGCCAGAGAGATTACCCAGGGCCATCACGGAGGTGGGTAATGACCTCCAGCTCTTCCCATCACGCCTTTAAACCAGCCTGTGCCCTGAAACAGCCACAAAGCCCTGGACTGGTGGCTTTATGGCTCTGTGACTAGGGAGGGACATTGGCAGCCAATCCAAACCAGCAGTTATCATGCTGACTCCTCCTATGTTTGAGCTGGGAAGTCGCAGAAAATCCCCAGGCCCAAGTGCACCTGTGGAATTCTGATTTAAGCGTCCATGAATAAAGGTGTAGTGGGAGAGTTTGTTACAGCTGCCTAGGGGTTCCAGGGCACAGCCAGGGCTGGGAACTGCTGGCCCAGCATGACCTTCCCACTACCCTTGCTGGCAGGAGAGGAAACTGAGACCAGTGCTGGGGCAACGTCAGGCCAGGATGCAAGGGGCACTGGTCCCGTCGGTGATTTCATTCGTTCACTCTGCTGGGCAGTTCCTTGTCTGGTTTGTAACCAAGGCCTGGCCACACATTGTGGAGGTTATAGTTCCATGGCAAAGCCAGGTAGCAACCAGAGCAGAAGCTGGTGCTTGGGCCGGGGCCTGTAAGGAGGTCCGACCTGGTCCAGGAGGTGAGATGCCTCCTTGAGGAGGTGACAGACAGCCAGGTTGCGTAGTAGGCAAAGAAGTGGGAAAGGGCCTCAGAGCTTCCAGCCACAGGAGCAGCGTGTGCAAAAGCCAAGAGCCTGAAAGGGGTGGGTGGAGGGGGCAGAGAGGTTGTCAGGGGCCACCCTGCCCCGGGCAGGGACTTGTGTGCCATTGCTTCCCTGAGCACTGGGGAGGCTTTCGGCAGGCCCGGAGGGGGGGGGGTCGGAGATGGTTTGATGGGATGCATTTCCCCCAAGACCATTTGAACACCATATGGAGAGCATCAGACAGGCTGCTGTGCCCCTTGGCCTCACAGACACAGAAGCAGAGGCCTGGCCACCTGGCTCCTCCTCGAGATGGGGGTCTTGCCCCGGAGTGGGTGCAGAAAGGCCACAGGGGCTGTGGCTGGAGGGAAGGCAAGCCGGTAGAAGATGTTGGGCTTAGATTTGCTGAAAAGACAAAATTAGTATGCTGTCACCATACGGGTGTGACGCCCTTGAGCAGCCACTTTTGTCTGGGCCTCGGTCTCCTCATTTGTACCTGGGGGACGCTCTCTAGGTTACCCTTCAGGCTCGTGTCTTTCATTAATATCCGGGTGTCTGCTCAGGGTCCCAGAGCTGGTCCCTGGCAGCTGGGAACAGACCCTGGGTGCGCCACGCTGCCAGGCTGGCCTCCCACACACTGGCCCTTTGCCCTCTCCCTGCTGCCCGGCCTTGCTCTTGGGGAGGAACCCCAAGCTGTGGCCTGGCGGGCACCGGGGTGGCCCCATTTGGCTTCCAGCGCCTCACTGTCTCCTACACCTTTTGGGTATGCCCACATCTGCAGGTGGCGCATGGTGAGCCCCAGAAGTCCTGCTCCAAGGTGACAGACAGTTGCCAACACATCTGCCAGTGCCGGCCCCCACCCCCGCTGCCCCCGCCGCCCCCGCCCCCGCCGCCTCCCAGGCTCCTCTCCGCCCCAGGTAGGTAAAGCCTGCTTGTTTTCTCTGGGTTGCTCTCTGCGTTTTCCGGGACCCAGGAAGATCCAGGGGAGCCAGGACGGCCCTGCCTCCTTGGTAATTTTCCACTGGCCGAGCGGGAGGGAAGCCAAGGCCCAACTTTTCCCTGCAGTCTGCAAAACACTTTTCCCACAGAATGCTCCTGCGAGATGGAGGAGGATGTTTCTCCATCGGTTAATCGGATAAAAGTCAATCTCCATTTGATGAGTGACCCAGCCTGCGCTCTTCCCAAGGCCAGATCTTTAAAGGGGGCAGCGGCTGGGCGCCGTCTTAAACACCCCACCCACGCACAGTTTTAGTTCTCGATTTTAGTGCATTTCAAGGAGTCCGTGTAGGATGGAAGGCAAGGCTCTGGGAGCCAAGTTCCATGGCTGCCTTTCAGCCATTTGCACCCAAATCTGCTAAAACCTCTGTTGACTCATCTCGTCTCCGGGTGATTGCATCTCTGAACAATTTGATTCCCCGGTCATTCAAACAGAGGAGCGTTTCTTCTGCCAGAAACGGCCCCAGCCCTGACCTCTACTCGGCCAAGTGCCCTGCTTACAATGGCTGGTTGATAAGGTCTCTAAAAGGAGTCTGTTTTAGATGGATCACTGGAGTTTCGGCCTGTGGAACCTCTGTGCTAGCGTCTTGCTCCACCTCATTAAACACATCGCCATTGAATTATTCGGGGCACATTTTCAATAACCTTGCTGAGGCTTGTTCTCTGCGACACTGTTTCCAGCATCATGGTACAGTCGGTGATGCGGGGTTCTGGGGCATCTTGGCAGTGTCCGTGAATTTCGGCATTTTGTCTGCCAGGCCCCACCTGTCTCCCTCCTTACCTGGCACCCTGTGGGCCCATGTTTCTCACATCTTCAGCATCGACTGAAGCATTGGTGTTAAAGAACAGATTCCCTGGCCTATGCCAGGTCCACTGAGCCAGCCTTGGGGTGGGGCTCAGGAATCACCCTGAGGACAAGCTCTGAGGTCAGTCGAATGCAGGCTCAGGTGGAGGACTGGGGCCTCCATTCCAGGCCTCCACAGGACCCTCCCATACCAGGATGCTTGCCCCACAGGGAAGGGTATCCTGTCAGCACCCACAAAGAGTGGCTTAAAAATTTGCCAGGGACACTGGAAATTCCTGAGCAGTTAGGCAAAAGTAAGCTCCAATTGTTCCAGGAAGTTAGGAGGGTATAGGGATGGACATCCAGGCAGAAGGGACAGGGTGCACAAAGGCTTGGTTGTATGCTCTGTGAGACCCATCTTGGGAATCAAGAGGCCTACGGTGGGTTTGTCTTAGTCTGTTTTCTGTTGCTATAACAAAATACCTGAGACTGGGTGAGTTAAAAAGGAAACTTTTTTTTGGCTCATGGTTCTGAAGGCTGGAAAGTTGAGGAAGAAACCCTCTGGTAAGGGTTTCAAGCTGTATCAGGACATGGTGGAAAAGCATGGAAGGGCAGGCAGGCCCCAGGCGGAAGGGAGAGGGACTAAGGGGCCAGAATTACCTGCTCCCATGAGCTGATCTATTCCCGAGAGAACAGAGCTTCATGAGAAGGACATTAATTTCTTAAAGGCCCTCCTCCCAACGCAGCCACGCTGGCAGCCAAGTTCCAACATGAGTCTTGGGGGATAAGCCACTTCCAAACCATAGCAGGGTGTAAAGGGGTGGCCAAGGAGCAGATCTCCAGGGCCTGGCTGAGGAAGTCACATTCCGTCTCATGGATCATTGTTTACCAGCCACCGAATCCAACACCACCCCTTATTCACCTCATTTTGCTTCCTTATTGTGTATAAAAATTAATTTCCAAAGAACATTTTATAAGACTCCTAAAAATGATCAAAGGCAACCATCAAAATAAAACGCCATGAAACCGAGTCAGTGATCTAAAATTCTAGCCTCCTGTGGAAGGTTCTGAACACAAGGCCTCTTGGTTAAAAAGGAGAGAAGCAAGTGGCAGCAAAGTAGCAAAGCCATCGTAGCACCAGGTGGGGACTTTTCTGTAGAGCAGTCAGAAGCTTCGTAAGAGGATCAAAAGGAGCATGTTTCTTGTTGTAGGCTCTGTGTTAGTCAGATTTCTGTCTCTGTAACAAAATACCTGAGACGATCAACTTGATGAGCAAAAAGGTTCATTTTGATTCACAGTTTCAGAGGAGTCAGTCAGTGGTCGCTGGGTCCTATTGCTTTGGACCTGTGGTAGCACAATGTGTCATAGCAGAAGTGCATGGCGGAGGAGGCCTGCTCACTTCCTGGTGACCAGAGAGCCAGACAGAGACAGGAAGGGGTGGGGATCCCAACAGCCCCTTCAAGCGCACACCCCCAATGTCCTCACTTCTTCCCAATAGGCCCTGCTTCCTAAAAGTTCCACCACCTACCAAAAGACCACAGGCTGGGACCACACCTTCAACATAGGGACTTTTGGGGGACCTCCAAGATCCAAATTACAGCAGGCTTCAGTGTGTTTGAGTGTTGGGTCATGTACCATCTAAAATTAGCTCATTTGCCAGGCACAGTGGCAAATGCCTATAATCCCAGTGTCTTAGGAGGCTGAAGCAGGAGGATCACAAATTGGAGGCCAGCTTCAGCAACTTAGGTCCTTAGCAACTTAGTGATTACTTGTCTCAAAAAAAAAAAATGCTGGGGATGTGGCTCAATGGTAAAGCAACCCTGGGTTCAATCCCCAGTACCACAAAAATAAATAGGTAAATAGAAATTTAAAAATAATAAAATTAGCTTGCCTGACTTCAGAGCCTCGGCCCATCTTTAGGAGACTGCTGTGGTCAGTGATGTCCCTACCCACAGGTATGCTAAGTGGGGAGGTGACATGGTCTTACATCATCTATTTCAGGGAGATCACTTTTCTCAGGATGTGTTGGGGTCTGGAGAGTATTCAGTCCCCAGAGGAGGGAACAGGCCATGATAGGCTGATCCTTGGGCGCTGGGGTGCTGCTGGGTAGGTGAGCATCTCTGCCTCTCCTGATCTCTCCTGGCCTGGCTTTTCCTCCCAGGAGAATGCCCTGGCTAGCTTCTGTAGGGCCAGCTTAGGTCACGCGTCCATCCTGGGCAGATCTTGGTCAACTCAGCATCTTCCTGGGCAGATCTTGGTCAACTCGGCATCTTCTTCTAGGAAATAGGTTTGTGGATTACACTCAGTCCACAGGGTTGACTGGAGAATTCCCAGAAGTGAGAAATATGCTGGAAAACCAGGTGGGCTCCCGTGCTGCTAAGGGTCACTAATGGTCACTCTGATAGAAGGGGGCGTAGAGAGCCTGCTAGACTTGGGGAGTAAAGATGTCTCACTGGTCGGGACAGGCCCTTCTGCCAAGGATGAACTCGATCCCTGGTCATTCAAACAGGCAGAAGGGCCTCGGCCCTAACCTCGCCGTGGCCAGGGTCCCTGCCTGCAATGGCTCGCTGATCATTCGCTAGAAGGAGAGTCTGTGCTCCAGGTGGGTCGTTCCAGCTTCTGCCTGTGGAATGCCCGGGATCACGTCTGACGGGCAGGCGGTGAAGGAGGACCTGGGAAACTGGAGGGAATTGCCAGGGAGCCCGGAGCAGGCAGGAGCAGGGCCAGGCTGGACAGCCATGGAGGAGAGAGCGGCTAACAGACGCCCAGAGCCCAGGATCAGGCAGGAGGCCGCCTGGGGAAGGTCTCCTATATGCAGGCAGGTGGCCCTCCCAGCCTGTGGCCTGCGTCTGGAACCCAGGAATAAAGAAGGTAGGGACCTGTGAAGTCCCTGTGGACGTAATGACAGAAGCCACTGCGGGAACTGTTGGGTGTCCTCCACGTGGCCAGGCAGGCCTTGCTCTTCATCCACGGAGCCTCCTGTCTCTGCTCTGCTGCACAGGGTGACCAACTTGTCCCACTTTGCCCAGACCTCTCCTAGTTTTTGTCCTCTGTCCTCTGTCCTGGGAAACCCTCTGTCCTGGGCACCGATCTTCTGGTAAAGGCACGGTGGTTTTGAAAGCGAATCCGTGTTATGTTTATTTTGGGGTTGTTTGGTTTCTGGAATCCTTGGGGTGTGGGTTGGGGGCAGCTCAGTCTCGCGTTCCTCTCTGGTGACGCCGTCCACCAGCCCCACCCCACGCCCCACCTGCCCTTGGGAAGTGGCCATGGAAGGTTCTGGAACAGCTGTCACACTGGGGGCCAGGTGGCACCTGCTCAGACAGCCACACTTTATGCACTTTTGCAAGTGGTGGGCGGAGGAAGGCACTGGACGGGGTTCCCAGACTTGAGTTTGCATCAGATCCCTGGAAGGCATAGGTGGGGCCCCGGAGTCCGTGTCTCCAGGACGTTCTCCAGTGAGGCTGATGTCCCTGGATACGGGAGCACTGGCCCAGACACAGTGCCCCCGACAACAGCAGTCACAGCCAGCAGCTTTGCAGGCCGACT
>PVKS010016769.1:0-43289 GCA_004027875.1 Aplodontia rufa
AAAAAAAAAAAAAAAAAAAAAAAGCGGGAAGGGGGATTGAATGAATAATAATTTTTATAACATCAGAGCCTGGTACATAGTAAGTAGTCAACACATGTAAAACACATGTATATTTCATGGAATCAGATTGCTTATCCATTAAAGGACAGATTTTTCTAAAAGAAAGAACAACAAAAAAGATTAAGAGCCCAAATTTAATGATCATTTGTATATTCAGTGGGTATTTAGAATATTTATTCCTGATACTGGACTTGCAAAGTTGTTCTTTTTTTTTTTTAAGAGAGAATAAAAAAGAGAGTAAATAAATTTCATTTATTTTTTCATATCGCCTTTGTTTCTCCAACGCTTAACTGTGCATGTGGTGCTGAAATTTGAAAATAGGTCCTCATGTGTGCCAGACAAGCAGTCCTACTGCTGAGCCACCACTCAAGCCCTAAGTTGCTCACATTTCATTATTATTAATATCTCTTAATAGCTCTAAAGCAAAAAAAAAAAGTAATTTTAGAAAAGCAATTTGTTTTGAACCTTCCAAAACTCACATATAATAAATTTTTAGTCACTATTAGCAAAAAGTCTATAGAGTAGAAAAAAACAACTTGTGAACAAACCAAATAAGAAAGAAAAGAGGTGGCTCGGCCTAATCAAAGTATTTAAAATGTAAGTCTGAGGATTCCAAACATTTTGGTACCAAATATTTCTTTTAAAAAAGAGAGAGAGAGGGAGAGAGTGTGATAGAGGAAGAGAAAGAAAGAGAGAATTAATTTCATTTATTTTTCCTTGTTGGATATGTGGTACTGGGTCCTTGTGCATGCCAGCTGGTTCCTTGTGCATGCCAGGCAAGCACTTGAACCACTGAACCACCACTCCAGCCACAGTACCAAATATTTTTAACTGCAAATATTTTCCATCAAGGATCACATTCTTTGAACGATTTACATTATGACACAAATTACACTTACTAAATTTTTAATAAGTATGAGCTAAGTCTCACAGCATTGAATCACTATATATTCAGGCAAAAGCAAAAATTATCTCCATAGCCTGATCAGATGTGAATATATACTTCCTCTTAGGTTTCTTGAAGTAGTAAAGAGATTGCTAACACTACCTACCTGCTCATTCTAGGTTCTGTAAAGTTCACATGTGAACAACTGCATTAGAAATTACAGGCTTTCCTCCACACCTCAGTGTCCATGACTCCTTCCCATTTTGAATGCTTGTGACATCAAGAGTTATTGATGAATTCACCTCTCCTTTTGGCCCTCAATCAATCAAGAAGTCCAGGTGACTCTATCCCCACAGAATAAATCCAACTTTCCCATTTCTCTCCATGGATTCTCGTACTTTTCCTGTTCAAGGCACCGTCGTCTTTTTCATGGACCACCATACCAACTCCACCTGTTGGCTGTTGGAGGTGGATGAAGGCTCTCCGCCTCTATTATCTTCTTCCTAAAATTCATTCTCCACATAGAAATTGGAGTTTTCATTTTAGTGTGAATCAAATCATGTTCTTTACATGTTTAAAGTCCTTCAATGATTTCCTATTGTACTTTAAACGAAATAAATCCCATATCATGACCTTAAAGATGTTACAATAAACAGATCCTGTCTTTCTCTAACTTATTGTACCTCCTTATTCAAATGGGCTAAACTCAATATTAGGACTTGCAGTCAACTTCTCCTGAGATTCCCTTCTCTCTGGTGTTCTTATGACTGGCTGCCTCTCACCATTCAGATCCCACTTCAAATAGTACATATTCACCAAAGCCTTCCTTGATATCTCAGTCTGCCACAAAACTGTTATACATCTTTCACTAAATTTTTATTTTTATTTAGCATTTATCACCATTTGAAACTATTGTATTCATCTACTGGTCAACACCCTACAATGGGAATGTAAGCTCTATGATGAACTGGTACACAGTAGGCATTCACTCTGCAGTTATTCACGGTGGAGTAGAAAGGATCTATTAGATATGTTTTCTCCTTTGGGATGTTCGCTTCTGTTATCTTTTTTTTTTTTTTGTACATGTTAGATAATCAACTCTGAGTGAATCAGTGAAAAAATCCATGAGTCATTTTAGTTCCACTGGAGACTTCTCTGCTAGACACCATGATCTGCTCAGAATTATAATGGGAAGGAAAGTGTATTAGTGGAGGAGTAAAAGGAAGACAAAGAACCTATTTTTTCATGATGTATGAAAAAATAAACTATAATACAAAAGAGAGTCAAATGAACACAGCTGGAGGGTGGGAACTAAGATCAGGGAAGGAGACTTTGTGAAGATGGACAGGAGACCAAGACATGTAAAGACATGCAATGGAGGGAAAATAAAGCCCACTTTGGGGAAGATTTGAGTAGCATCTTCATTTTGCAGAGTTTAAAGACACAAAGAATCTGTGATAAATTATCCACTTGCTTAGATGTAATTTCCTCCAAGAAGCTTTCTCTACCCTCAAAGTATTGATTAGGGGACTCCAAAGAATCCCTTATTTCTACGTTAGTGATTCTGTTACAATGAATAGTAGTTACCAGTTTACCAGTTTGGTTTCTGATTGCCTTTAAGCTTCAAGAAGACTGTGCTGTGCATATCTTACGATTTTATCTTCAGGGTCTGGCGAAGTTACATAAATCATGAACAAAAGTTCATTAAACAGCTTAAGAGAGACAGAAGGAAAAAAAGAGTGAATGCAGAAGAAGTGAAGGGTGAAAATGAACCAAACAGAACGAAGGGGTGGAAAAATTAGCCAACCTCCTAGCTGCTCAGCACTGCCCTGCCCTCCACACCAACAGTGCAATCCGCAGATTTTACTCTGCTGCCCACCATTTAAAACTTGGATATGGTTCATCAAGTGAGTGTATTTCACAGAATACACTATTAGCAGCACATCAAATATATTCTATTTTTAGTAAGAAAAAAATAAACTCAGTTTCAACAGTTATATTTATAGGCTATATCTTTTGCAGTCTTTAATTGAAGAAATGTTTCAAATGTTTATCCAGATTTCAAAAGCATGTATTAGTCATTGATTTAATATACTCTCATACATGTGTTCAATATTTAGGCAATTTACTATTTTTGTCCAAATTAAGAATTGTCTTTTTAACTTGTAGCAAACTAAATCACATGTAATGCCATAGTCAGAACTTTAAATTCTAAATTCCATTTGTTTGACCTGGTAGGTTCTTGTTGTAAAAGCGGTCCTTTGGTGAAAGCATTTGAAAGTATAAATATATATGGTGCCTTGTTTGAAATTACCATATATTTAATGCTCAAAGCAGAGAATGGAATGAGAAGTTGTTTTTTGGGTTTTTTTGGGGGGGTGTCTGTTGTGTGTTGCAGTACTAGAATTTGAACCCACTAAGGTACATCCCTAGGCTTTTTTTTTTTTTTTTTTTTTTTGAGATAGGGAAGTTCCTCAGACTAACTTTGGATTTGTGATTATCCTGCCTCATCCTCCCAACTTACTGGGATTACAGACATGCTCCATCAGACCTATCTCCAAGAAGAGAAGTTTTTTGTTTTTTTAATTAAAGATAGAGGGACAATGACAGTGAAAGACAGAAGCAACTTTTATTTTAGTTTTTCACATGACCTTCATTGCTCAGACACTTCGTTGCATATGTGGGTGCTGGGGTTTAAACCCGTGTACTCTTGCATGCTAGGCAAGCTCTGTAACTGCCAGGCCACCGCTCTAGCCTCAAGAAGAGAAGTTTTAATCTAATGTAATCTAGTATATACTTCACCATTTATTTAGCACTGGGACACGATTACTCAGAAACACTAAATAATATCTATACATGGAGTAGCCTGCCTTTTTCTTTCTTTCTCTAGGAGACTAGTCTGATCATCAATTTCAAAACTGACATTTATATCAATTTCAAAACTGAACATGTACTGAATAGGTACAATGGTTCCTTAGACAACACAAAAATAGGAAATTGCAATTTCAAACCTGAGTTCAAAGGCTTCAAAGTTACCAGATCGATGATTTCACTATTGGTTTCATTAGTTATAAAATCAAACTTTGAAGTGAAAACAACAAATAATTAATGCATACATGTAAAACATTCTACTTATTTATGACATTAGCATATTTACTTTTAGTGATATTCGTTTCTAATTTAAAGTAACGTGAACCACATTGATCATTTTTCTGACCATTCAATGTATTTATTACAAAACATCTATGAATTTTTAAACAAGAGCAATCTTCTTACCCTCAAAATCAAAAAGGTCTCAGGATATATACAAATATATTTAAGGGTTGTAGGTGGTTCAACCTTTAGACCTTAGAAACCATAGCCAGTCTTCTAAGACCTACACTATGTTTTTTGTTTCTTGACAAAATAATCTTGAGAACAAGTGGCTATGTACCCAGTCTCTTTGCTTTATTGCACTGGTAGGAAAGGCAACAGTGTGGGGCACAGAGAAAATTAAGATCAGAACTCCTAGTTTTGAGACCTAGGTCCAACAATTACTACCTCTACAGTGCCAAGAAATCCATTTCCTCTTTCTGACTATTTCTTTGTCAGCCCACAAAGATAATAGTGCACACACTTGTATAACATATCTCAACAATTTGGAGTGAAAATATAATTTAAGGAGCTATGAGTAGAACGCTATTTGAGTGCTCATCATTATACTTACTTAATCTTTAAAATTCATTCCTTAATGTAGGAATGTTTTATACCCTCTAGACTCATACAAGGTGTTTTTGACAAGCCTTCTGATCAGGTGTTAGGTTATCTGCACCCACATCTAGACAAAGTCATATTGCACAGACTCCACATACTGAGTATTTTTCTTGACATTGACAAATTTCTGCTTGCCAAAGTGTACAGAAGATGAATGCACTTCAGCAAAATAAGAACAAAATAAAAGAAACCCCACTTTGGATAATGTCTAACAAGCACTCAATAGAATGGTTGAATGAACCCTCTCTTGGAAAAATGAAGGAATTTTTGGTCAAGACTTTTTCAGGAAGCCAATCTATCAGGTCAATTTTTCTCCAAGTCAGTTTTTATTTCGAATTCCCTATCTACTTCCTAATAAATAAGGAAGGTAAAGTTCTGCATCAATGTTCCTGCAGCCTTACACCAAGACATACTTTGCAATACAATCAGTTATTAAGGGCAAAAATTTCTTTTTAAGAATTAACTTGTCTATAAATATTGATATATATGGATATATATGTGTATTACTAGTAACTGATAGATATGTTACTAGAAAATATGATATATATTACTAGAAACTTTTTATAATAACTACTAACCAGTTCAAACTTCACAAATCAGTTTATATAGCTTCTTCTTTAGCATCACAAGAAAAAAAAGTCATGTTTGTAAGATAAATCAGAGCATATTTTCTCCAAGCAGATTTTGGAATTCTCCTAAAATAAAAATATAAAGAGCCACTGAAGATGATTGGGATAGCTAGGAGACCAGAGTTGGCAGTAACAAATGCCAACTAATACAGTTTTTATGGGGCAAATATATTCTTTTGCTGTTTTTGAAAATGAATTGCAGAAACTGAAATGTAATTCCTTTTTAGGCAATCTTTGTAACTCTAATGGATTTAGAAAAAAACACTTTGAAAAGAGGACTAAAAAATAGAACTATCTGATACCTAGGGCTTTCCTCCCTTGACAATAGTTCCTGGAGCTGCTATTTACTGTGTGCTTATTTGATCTCATATGCGAATGCTTCTTTTTCCTACTTAGAAATGCAGTTACCTGCCCTGCCATGGCAATGTCCCTCCCACATGAGTCTCTGCCTTATGCAGCTCTGTCTGGTTATAGCTCCAGCAATTGTGTGTATACATTTCTCAGAAATTGTTTAAAAGCAATAGAGGTTTAGCAGTCTGTGGCAATGGGAAAACAGCCTGAAAATCACAAGGACAAAAGTTGAAAAACACTGTATGTTGTTTTTATGAAAATACAAATTTCTAAAGCCAACTTACAAAATACAGATATATATTAAATAGGAAAGTTCTGACATTGTAATCAAAAATATTTAAAATTATGTATAGATCATTATTACTTTAAAATTCAATTATATTAATGGTAATTGATTTCCATATTAAATTCCATATATAGTCTGAACCACCTGTGTATACGTAAAAGAAATAACTCTTCCTAGCTGCTATTAAAAAGCCCACTGTGTTTCATTGTTGTTGTTGTTTTGCATTTTTTAAAAAATTTTTGGTTGTAGATGAAAAGAAAGCACTTATTTTATTTATTTATTTTTATGCAGTGCTAAGGATCAAATCCAGTGACTCATGTGTGCTAGACAGGTACTCTGCCACTGTTTCAAATGCCTGTATGCGTATTTTCTCAGGGAAGTAAAATATACCAAACAGTATTTAAAATCCCTTTTTTAGCTAGAGCGGTGGCTTGGCAGTTGTGGCACTTGCCTGGCATGCGCAAGTACAGGGGTTCAAATTCCAGCACCCACGTGCACAACCAAGTGTCAGAGAAGCAAAAGTCATGTGAAAAACTCAACAAAAATTGATTCTCTCTCTCTTCCTCTCTCTCTCTCTCTGTCCTTCTTTCCTAAAAAAAAAACAAAAAACAAAAAAAACCCTTTTTCCTTCCTATCCTCTCCCTATCTCATCTCTCCTCACCCTCCCCACTTCCATAACTAGACTTCCTGCAGATCATTGTTGATGTGTTTTGTCCATGTTGTTGTTGTTGGTGAAGTAATTTTGTATTTTTGTTTGTTTGTATGATTTTCTTCATTAGAAGTGCATATGGACAAAATATTTATAAAACTGAATTCTAAACATATTGTCTTATTTATAGATTAAAATAAAATTTTGATTATCTTTGAAGATGCATATTTAAATAAACATACCACTGATACCTTAACTAATCTTAAAATTGAATTGAATAGTAAGGTCAATACAAAAAGGTAAACTATGTTCCCAAGAGCTATTTAAAATCTTTATGTATTTCCTAGCAGAACAAATAGCAGGAAAAAAAATATGATTATCCAAACCACACATACTTTATATTTATTTCATGTGGTCCCTATGTCAGCATCAATAATAGTAAAAAGAAAATAAAATTTGAGCCATATTATTTGTCCTCAAAAATATTTGTCATTAAAATGAGTGAATGATTGATCATCAATTAAAAAAACATAATGAAGTTCAGAGAAAATAAATGGCTCTCAAGAGAAGGCACATTAAAATATTTAAAATTCTGGCCTCAAATACAGTTATTTCAATTATACTTTCATTATGCTTTTTACTTTCTTATTGTTCTATTTCCAATGATTAGCTTTAACGTTCATCTACTCTTCTCCTTTGCAGTGGACATAGTTATCCAAAGCAAGTAAAGTTCAACATAATTTTCAGGCTTTCCAACCACATGTAGGCATTAATTCATAGATTAATTCACGCATTTGCTCCTTAAACTCTGATAAGTTCTAGACTTTGGGAGACATGAAGAAAGAGATGCACAGACCGATGTGAAAGCAAATCAGGAGAAAAGGAAACAGCACTTGCTGATTTAAGGGCAGAATCAAAGAGAGTGGCTGTACTCACCTGCAATTCTAACTGAGGATTCAACTGAAAGCAATGACAGAACTGGAAATATTGGTTTTCCAACTTAAAGTATAGAAAAGTTTAACATAACACACACACACACACACACACACACACACACGCACGCAATGGAGTTCTACTCAGCTATTAAAACAAAAAAATCATGGCCTTTGCAGGTAAATGGATGGAAATGGAAAAAATATGCTAAGTGAAATTAGCCAAACTCAGAGACACAAAGGTCAGATTTTTCTCTCATATGTGGAAGCTAGAGTAAAACTAAGGAAAGGGTGAAAGAGAGTCAAGTTTATATATTAGACTCATCAGATTCAAAATAACACATGATCTGGTGGAAGTCTATTCATGAAGAGGGAAGCAGGGAAGGAGGGAGGGAAGAGAGGAAGAGAGGAAGGGCAAAGGGGTTATAAATACATTATATCATACTCTACTCCCCTGGGAAGCTAAATAATAACATGAAAGCATACAGGACTCGAAAAATTTAAAAAAAAAAAGTGTATATCCATTTACGGCTGTTTTCAGGGGGAATGTAGTGAAGATGTGAGACCAGGGAGTAGGCAAGCAGGGGAAGTCCCCTTTAAGTTCTGGGTTCAAGTTACATTATCATGTTGTGTGCATATGTGAATGTGTAATAACAAATACCTTTACTATGTAAGATTATGATGCAATAATTTTTAAAAAAGAACACAAAAGTTTGGGGCCTTTTCTAGAACAATGGTTCTTAACTACAAAAACCTAATCAGTTAGGAGAAATGCTAATATCTAATTTGAAAGATATTCTTTTAAATTGAATTAAATTATTAATAAATATCATACACTTAAGTTTACATATAATTTAATTTAAGCAGAAATTGGTTGATTCAAGCTTATAATGAAACGCACCTTTCATGTGCATTTCAGTACTGCTTATTAAGACTTAGAGATCAGGTGGACTCACCATTCAGACCCTTTGAATTGCTCATAATCCAAAGTGTATCTAGATGTGTCTGTGGAAAGGCTGAAGGACTGAGAACAGACTGCTTGACAGAGAAGTAGGAAAATGACCCCATAACCTGCCAAATATATTTTTGCATATTTTCCAAGATGAGTAATAAGAATAAATAGGCATTCACAAGAACCTCTGGTTTCCTAAATGATGGGGATATGGAAAAGAAGCAACATTTAAATGAACTTAGTTCCACTGGACAATTAACGTTGTGGATCCAGAGGAATTGTTCTTATATATTTATCTTGCCAGGTATTGACTGAAACATAAAATTCAGGTAAACATGAGTAACTGGGAAATTTTATGCTGCATCTAAGTCCCAAGTACATTAATTCCATCTTTGTCAGAGTTCCTGAAGTATATTTGGAGAAGTGATGGCACAAATAAAGGTTTTTCTTAGACAAGGAATTCCATCATTTCTGAACTTTTATAACTGTGTGTTCTACCTATCATTTTCATATGCTTCCTTAACCAGCAAATGATGTGGTAAAATTGTGGGTAGCGGCAGCATGAAGAACAGAACCATTTTAATTTCTCCCATCTGGCATATTAGCATTAATAAAAGATGTTTAAAAAGAGAAGCTTTGAAAGGCTTTCACCTCTGATTTAACAAGATAATAAGGAAAGCTTGCAATCTGCAACTAAATATAACCAATAAGAATAAGAGTGAGTACAATGTGATGATCACCAAGATTAACCTTTAGTCTTAAAACCCTGCTGATTACAATACCATCATTTTAGGACTAGCACTAAAACTGTTGTTACTACATTTTAGTACAAATACAATGGGAAAATTTCCATTTTATAGTAATGTAGTCTACATAGACCGATAGATATGAAATTGAGACAATGCCTACACTTGCGTCCTGACAGTAGTAGAGCTCCCTCTTTGTGGAGCTAGTTGCCTTAACACTGCTATTGAATGAGTGCGCTGCTAGTTTAGATGAAGGACAGTGTAGCACTGAGGGTACCTCTCTACGTGTGTCTGCTTTGCTGTCATTATCACCCCCTTGCTCATACTTCATTGATATTTTCCCTTGTTCCCTGAATTTTTGATGGGAAATGGGAAGATTTTACTTACCCTGGCAATTTCTCAAGTAGAAGGGAATTTGGGATCCGATTCTTCTTAATTGGAAAATCATCTCAGTGTTTAATTCAAGTTTTTCATAACTTTGCTGGTTCATCATTTTGACCACAACCACAGACAAAAGAACACCATAGCTGATACCAGAGTAATAAAATGAAGAGATTATGAGGGCTTTTAACACAAATGTAATCTCAATTCATTTCTTCAGCTTATTGACTGTGCATCTAGTGAGGTTTTTTCAGATAGTTATCTTATTATATAGGGAGAAGGTATTAGTCTGATAATAAAAACTTGCTTTAAATATTGTTTCTGCTGAAACTAATTTACAGTAGGGTCAGTCATATTATTCCGTGATCCTGATATCAAAATGTGTCTAGAATATAAGGCCTAACCTGATTACACAAGCCATGCCCATATTATTCATTAATGTAAGTTAAGGCACAGTTTTGTTTCAGTTTGATTTGGTCATTTAGGCAAAATTTGGTAGAATGCAGTTTAGAGTTTAGAACTGAATGGGAGATGATGTTCCTAAGATGTAAGTATCTGTATGATGGGGAATTTATTTACACAATGAATCAAAAGACACCTAGGGAGTGTATGTTCACTTGTTACCTTAAATTTTGCACATATATTATCCAATCCTCCATATCACCTTTGTATTAAAAAGACAAACTTGCAGCAGTCATAATGGATGTTTATAGAACATTAGTACTAATAACATGTTTAATTTTTCTATTGAAAGCTACTGTGCATATTCTTAAAGTCTGATGCAAAATTTCAGTGCAGATTGGGGATAATAATAAAAATTCTGTGTACATAATGAGACTAAATTGACTCATAAGAAAAACAACAAATCCATGACAACCATGGCAGACTTTTATTTTTATATAGTTTAAATTAATCAAAATCATTTTTGCCATTTTTTTTACATCGAAGAATCCAGTTACAAAAAAAGACACTCTAGTCAGTATTTAGGACTACAAGAATATGTAGAATAAGTAGTGTATTTAAATCACTGAAAAATAGGAGACAATAAACACTCTAAATTCATTGTTCATATGGGGGAAACAAGGGGTGGTATCTTGCAAACTATCAAGAAGGCCCATAAATTTCTGTCTATTATGTTCAATATTATTTTTCAATAATCTCATAATATACTTTTTTGCTTTTTCTAAAACTAAAAATTGTTTTAAGTTGCCACACAGATGTATAGGATTGGTCACATGTGCTAATACAATAATATTACTTTGTTTTAGATTAACATTTACATTCATCCTGAATTCCTTTTATTTTTCTTTCAATTTTTATTAATATTTATAAATTTGCTGAATAATACATTATTAACCCTTCCATTAAAAATAAAAATAACTGGGCTGGAGTGGTGGCTCAGAGGTCGGAGCACTTGCCTGGCATACACAAGTACACAGGTTCAAACCCCAGCACCACATACACAATTAAGTGTTGAAGAAACAAAGTCCAGATGAGAAACTAAATAAAATTGATTCTCTCTTTCTTTCACTCTCTCTCCCTCTCTCTCTTTAGAAAAAAATTAAAATAGGCATTGCTTTCAAAGACATGCAACTGACATTGGTTAGTGTTCTTAAAGCTTAAGGATATGAAATTACTACTTTCTGCAATTCAAATATTTTTTAAAAAGAAAAGAAACTTTTTAAAAATAATTTACCTCTAAGCATTTATCTTTTGCAAAGTAAAGAATGCTTGATGCCAAGTTTTCAAACAAATAAAGGGTTTAAAAAATGTCTCCAGTGAGGAATTACTATCTATGGATCCATCTACAGAATATTTTTTTTTCTGGAAATTTTCAGATTCCCCTGATACTGAATTTTCCAAGAAGTACAAACAACTTTGAGATGTTTTCCTATATGGAGACAAATCATAAAGGTAAACTCTTTGTTTAACAAATCCACAGGGCATGTACATTGATCACACTGCTTGAATGACTTTGGTTTTGTTGAGAAGCCAGCCTCATGAATTCAGTGTTTCCACTTCTATAGCCAGAGTGTGCATGAATCACTAACAATTCATCACCACTACTGGAAAAGTAGTGCAAAGCACATTCCACATTGGTAGTATTGGCTTTGTATATGGAAATCCATACAAATAATTCTCTTTTATCAAGTACATTTCTAAATTACAGTTATCAAAATGTTAGCCCTATCAAGATGGAAAATTAACTCTGATCATTGTAAAATGATCAGAATATTTTTATATTATGAAATTAATTGTGTCACAGTTTTTTAAATACCAAAAAGGAAAAGAAACCAGTGTCCTTGGAAAATGGCTAACTTCAGAGCTGAAGTAATAAAAAACACAAAGGAAGCCTGGAGCATCTTGTAGTAGAAGAAGAAAGGACTGCATGGTGTGGAAAGGGAAACAGAAGCCAACCTGAAAGAGCCCTCCAAGGCTAGAACTGGAATAAATAAGGCAGCAAATATGTAATAGAGTATTGGAAAACAGACCAAATATAAAACATATATCCATGTGCCATAATGATATAAACAGAAAATTTAATTAACAAATGAGGAGAAGAGGCACATTCCAAATAATACATGTGGATTCTCCCCTTCAATGGGTGAGATCTATTATTTAATCCACCGCTTAAGCATGGACTGGAGTTAGTGACTCACTTCCGAGGAATGGAATATGGAATGAGAATAATGGTAACTTTGCAGTAGAAAAAAAACAGGCAAAACTACCTTAATGAGCAACAAAGATCAACATCATCAGTGATGATGTGAGTGCCACATACCCATAATATAATATGACGAGGCCACTTCACTGCTATAATTTTCCTTTGAAAACTTTTAACTCTAGTCCAACAATGATGAAAATACTGCCCAAACCCAGGTTGGGAAATATTAAATAGGATTCCTATTTAATCTCTCAAGGTATTGAAAAACACGGGGAGATGGAGGAATTGTCAAAGATCAGAGGAGACGGGGAAGACATGCCTACTACACGCCAAGTGCCATTTTGTATTGGATCTTGAAATAACAATGAAGAATTGGTGAGATGTAAATAGTATGAAGTTCAGATAACAGTAATATACAAATGTTGGTTTCTTAATAGTGAGAAACATACCATGATAATGTAAGCTGTTAACAACAGGAAAAAAGTAGTTGACAAATTTATAGGAGTTTTGAACTTTTTCTAACTTCCATATAAATCTAAAATTTACTAGTAAAAAGTTCATTAATAGTAATTGTCTCAAGAACATAGAAAAAGTTGTCAAAGCATTTATTCAATGGGGAAATGATATTTGCTTCAATAAGAAAGAGCTGGACACACACACACACACACATACACATACACACACAACTATATATGTACAATTCATCTCAAAATAGATCAAAGACCTATATGTAAAAGTTAAAATTATTAAATTCTTGGAAGACATAAAGGGAAAGTTTCATGACACTGGATTTGGCAATGAATTCTTGGATATAAAAACAAAAATACAGGAAACTGAAGAAAAAATAAATCAGTTGGATTTTATCAAAATTTAAAAAACTTTTTGCATATAAACATACTACTCCCAGAGTTAAAAAACACCACGCGGAATGATAGACAATCATACAGTGGGTAAGGAGTGCATATCCAGAATATATGAAGAACTCCTACAACCACAGCAATCACAAATAATCCTGTTTTAAAATGGGTAAAGGACTTGAGACATTTCTTTTTTTTTTAGACATTTCTTTGAAGAGAATGTGGTGTGATAAACACAAGAAATCATGATAACATCACTATTAGAAAAATACAAATGAAAGTCACACGTGATACCAATGAATACCCAGTAGGAAGGCAGAAAGGGAAAACAAACAAGAATTTCAAGGATGCAGAGAAACTGGAATTCTTGTGCTTTGCTGGTGAGAATAGAGGATGGTAGAGCCCCTGTGGAAAATCATATAATGACTCCTAAAAAATAAACAAGAAATACAGCATTATCATATGATGCAGCAATTCCATCTCCAGGTATGTACCTAAAATAAACAAAAACAGGGTCTAAAATAGGTATCTGTACACTCATGCTCATGGTATCCTTATTTCCAATTGCCAAAAGGTAGAAGCAATCCAAATATCTACAGACTAATGAACAGATAAACAAAATATGACCTATACGTGCAGCAGAATATTATTCAGCCTTAAAAAAGAAGGAAAGTTAACACATACTGTAATGTGCATGAACCAAAAGAAAAAAATTGTATGATTCCACTTGTAAGAAGTACCTAGAATATTCAGGTTTATAAACACAGAAAAAGTATGGTTGCCAGGGCAAAATGAGTGGAGAGTTGAGTGTTTAATGGATGCAGTTTTTCCATTACATGGTGGAGATGACTGCACAACATGAATGTTCCTACTGCTGCAGAACTGCACACTTAGAATTAGCTGAAATGGTAAAATTTTAGGTTATATATGTTTACCACAGCAGAAAATCTTTAGGTTAACATAACATGTCTATTCTTTTCTTCTTTGTAGTTGTTTGATATATATATATATATCAAAAATATATATTATTGTGAATTTTTCCAGAGACACGGATCAGGTTGTTGAACATAGCAAATGGACATTATGAATAAGGGTATAAAAATCATTTATTATTAAAAGTCAAGAATTTTCAAAATCAGGAAAAGACAGATTATCTGAACATTGAGAAAGTTAGCAAAGGTACTTTCAGTTTCTTAGTTTGTTCAATTTATAGCTTACCCATTATAAACTCTATTTTAAAACAATATCACACATTAGTTTTCTTGATATCAATCAAAAATAATAAAAGTTAAGTATGGTGATAATAAAAATATACTTTAATATCATTAAAAAGTGCTCTATTAAATATGTTATCTTTGTTTGCTTATGTACTTAAAATAAAATATAAGTGGAAATAATAAAATATCCTTAAGTAAACATCTGTTAAAAATAAAAAAAAAACTTTACTATTTTTCTTTGCTCCCGGGGAGGTTTTCTTATTCTTTTGATGGAATTTCCTCATTATAAATTCTCTCCCAATTCCATCAACATATAGGAGCCAAAGAGATTTTGTCTGTCCGATTTGTCAAAGGTATGTCTTTGGAACATAAAATTGAAGGAAATTCATTCACCTACTAATTAATAAATGCTTATTAGGGGCCTAATTGTGTTAGGGTTTGTTCTTCATACTGTGTTCTCTTCTAAAAAGCAGTTTCTGGTTTATTTCATCACTTTGCACTTGTGAGTCCTGCTTCTTTTTGTTTTGATTTGGGCTTTTCTTTGTTGTTGTTATTATTCTTTTTTTTTTTCCATTTCGAAAGCCCATTTATCAAAGTTTAACCAAAATTCCTTTTGAGATCTCAACTTTTCATAAGTCCAAATCTTGCAAACCAGCGCATAGTAAGTTCTTGGAAAATAAGAATGAAATGGGGTGAGTTGATGGTGGCCTCCAGCCATCAGTAGCATATAGAATGCTAGCTGCACTCTCTTGGGTTTTAAAAACTTCAAACATAACCAGCTGAATACTGTCAAAACATTGATAAATGGTAAGTTTCAAGGTTCTACTGTAAACAAAGTCATTTCATACAAATTTTGCTCTTCCATGTTCATCAAGTTCATTACATTGTAACTTTTTTTAAACCCAAAAGGTAATTACAAAGCTTGAAATAAACTGTCTACATTTGGGTACTAAGTTATCAATTAATGCTGCATACATTCCACATTCAACATTTTTTAAGTTTCACAGAAGTCCAGCAAAGAAAAGAAGAAGTATATATGTGGTTAATTCTCTGAGTTATAAATTTAAAATTAAAATTTAACCAAGCTTTAGATACTTAAGGGCTTAATTGACCGTGTAATTCAGAAACATGCTACAAGGATTCTGTTATAGAAAATGCATGGTTGTAGGTACATACCTAAATAATGACAAATCCTGCCCATCAAATTCTGCTTTTTTTGAATAATTTCTTTTACAAAAAGGATTACCCTTGACTCAGAGACATAATATCTTAAACCATACCATGTGTCTTTTCTTTTATAGCACATGTTTAAAAGAAGCCTTAATTAGAGGGCAGTATATAGTTTTTTTCCTTCACTGCTGCTTTCTTTATTCTATTCTTCACTTTAGGAGAGTTAGCCCTGTGCCTGTGTAGAGGTTGGAGATTGTGTTTGTCAGATTGCTGTCAGTTTGACAAACATACCTGAGAAAAACAACTTGAAGGAGTAAAGATTTACTTTGTCTCATAGTTTCAGAGGTTCAGTCCACAGGTAGTTGGCTCCATTGCTTTGGGCCCCAGGGTAAAGCGGAAGGATAGGTGCTCGGCTCCTGGCATACAGGAAGAAGAGAGAGGAAAAGAGAGGGGGAAAGTTCCTGGGATACCCTTCCAAGGCACACCCCAAGTGACCTGCTCCCTTTAACTGGGTCCTGTCTCTTAGCTTCCACCAGCTCCTAATTAAGCCATCAAATCATGAATCTATTAATGGATGGATCCATTGATGAGACTAAAGTCCTCATGATGCAATCACTTCCCAATCTCTACCTCTGAACACTGCTGAATTGGGGACCATGCGTTTAACACATGAGCTTTTGGGTGATATTCCAAATCCAAACTACAACAGAGGTAAGTGAATAGAGAGAAGGTTCTAAAGAGTCCAGCAAAGGAAGGCTGCTGCCATGGGTTATGAACTAGAAACAACACCATGCGTTCAGCATTCTGTAAAGGAAACCAAATAAAATATCTCACTTTTTGTTCACACTACCAACTTTGTATAAAAAGATACAAATGATTCTCTAGTTTAGTGATTATAAGAGCCCTCATAAGTATTAAGTGAAGGGAAATAAGGAACAAAAGCATTATTGGTCATTAGTGGTCGGCTAATTATTTTGGTGTCATGAACCAGTAGGATATTATTTTGGTCCTGAATAGTAAAAGTAATAAATACCTTTCTTTTTAATGATGGTGGTAATAATGCACTATGTAGCAGATTTGTCAGTCATACAAATACAAAATCCAGAATTCTAGGAAAGGCTAATATTGAGTGTCCCATGGAATTTCAAAGTTCATGTTATTCTGAAGAACTTAATTTTTGGTTCGAATTCATTCAGGAGACTTGAGTTTCATTTGATTATTATAAAGCACAGCAAACATTCGGCCCTTGAGACTCTGAAAATGTTTTCTCTCATATGTGGAGGCTAGAATACAATCAGAAACAGACTGATAGTTGGCTAAGCTAATAATAACCTCAACATAGGTGAATTTTTAGATGAGCAGGGGGACCCTTGCCTATGACACTGGGGGATGAAAGGAGGATGGTGGGCAGAGGGGGAATAGGTATCAAGGCAGCTGGAGGGAGGGAGTATGGGGGTATCAACCCAGCGAGGAACCTTCTACTTCCATGAAAAGCCATGGGGGTCAAGTAGGGAGAAACATGGGATCCGGGGAAACCCAAGGAGGGAACCTTGGAATAGCATCAGTCTTGGCTTGCTCTGTCATTATGCATGTGTTCATGATCGTATGGCAACGATTCCCTCCTAAATGTAAGACTATCTTAAATGAATAAAAATAAATAAAGTGCAGCAAAGATTTTCTTCCAGCAGTTTTTAGAGTTTCTTTTTTTAACATTTCTAATCGTTTCATTTGCTGCACAGGAGCTTCTTAATACGATGTCATCCCATTTATTAACTCTTGACATTGTTTCCTGAGATTTAGGTGTTCTGTTAGGAAAGTTATTGCCTATGCCTAAATGCTAGAGTATTGACTCTACATTTTCTTCCACGAAGAGGATTAATATCTAGAATATATAAAGAACTCAAAAACTTAACAACAAAAAATAAATAACCCAATTAATAAGTGGACAAAGTATTAAATAGACACTTCTCAAAAGAAGAAATACAAATAGCTAATAAGTATATGAAAAAACGTTCTACATCATTAGAAACTAGTAAAATGCAAATTAAAACTACACTGAGGTTTGATATCACACCAGTCAGAATGGCAGTCATCAAGATAAATGCTGGTGAAGATGTGGAGGAAAAGGAACAATTTTATACTGCTGGTGGGATTTTGAATTAGTACAACCACTGTGGAAATCGGGATGGATATTTATAAAAAAAAAGACTAGGCACAGAACCACCATATAATCCAGCTATACAATTCCTCTATAGTTATCCTAAATAATTAAAATCATTATACTATAGTGATACATGCATACCCATGTTTATAGCAGCACAATTCACACTAGCCAGAACATGGAACCTGCCTAGATTCCTATCAATGAATGAATGGATAAATAAAATGTGGTATATATACACAACCATGTTTTATTCAGTCATGAAAAAAATTAAATCATGCCATGCACCAAGAAATCGATTGAACTTGAGATCATTATGCTAAGTGAAATAAGCCAAACTCACAAGATCAAAGGTCAGATATTTGCACTCATATGTGGAAGATAGAAAGGAAAAAGGAAAAAGGAAGGTGGAGACAAGGATCTCATGAAAACTTAAAGGGAGATCAGTAAAGAAAAGGGATCAAGGAGCGGGAGGTGGGGATGGAGCAGGGAAGTGCTAAGGAGTGGCATTAATCCAATTATGTTGCTATATTGTGAACATGTACAAATATGTAACAACAAATTTCATCAGTATGTACTATAGTGTACCAATAAATCATTTTTTAAAAATACTTCAAAATACTAGATCATTTTCTTTAATATGGGGCTTAATAATTCCCATTCCATTTCTCTTCATCTTCAAATTTCCAACCCATTATTTTAATTTAAAATAAAATGATTCTTCTTGCTGTGAAAGAATTTATTCAACTTGGCTTCTTGCACAGTGTCTTAGCCTCTAAATCCAACTCGGCTTGAGGCTTGTTTCTCTTTTATTCTTCCCTGCTTTTATAGACAGAACTATAGACCCAAGATAAGCTCTTCATCCAGAAACATCCAATTGTGCCATCAGCTCTCCATAAACCCATCCTCACTAACTATGCTTATGAGAAAAAACGAAGAAACAAAAACAGAAAATAATCAGAATATACAACACCCTTTCCATTGTTTCTTATGAGAATATAATTAGACAGCAGGAATCATTTTTGTATAGCATTTGTGCAAAACATTAGTAATCATCAACTCTTTGCATGTGACTCTTTCAGGCACTTTAGTAGAAACAAAAACACACACTCCCTGTCCTCAAGGATAATTGGACCACAAATCTGTCATGAAGAGAAGTATTAAAATTCCTCCAAATTTTAGTGAATTTAATGGACTATGGAAAGTTGAGATGCATGAAGAATAGCTATTTTCATCCTTATGTTTTAAATGTATTAACCTCTGAAACTTATCTTTACCTCTTTCCTTCCTCACCAACACCTTTACTCTTTACTCCTTTGTCCTCTCTTAAACTCCTTAGAACCTCCAGTCACTTCTGCACTTCTACAAAGATGTGCTTGTCATCTTTAAAGGACACACACACACACACACACACACAAGCACACACAGAGGCAGATTGGTGGCATTACACATTTATGCTTTCCAATCTGAAGCGCTGTAGCATCCTAATTCTACAATCATTTACATGTTGCTAATTGAATCCCTTTCCAACCTCCAGAGTAGCTATTCAAAACTGTCACCAGTCTCACCCATATCCTTGGCCCCCAACTCCTCTCTCACATCGCTGCCTCCTGCTACACATGGGAATTATGGGCTATTAATGTAAATTCCTCTGCTCAGTATCTCCTGTCTCTTCACCCTTTTACCCTCAGGCATACATCTGTAAATTTAGCTACACAGGCACTCTCTCTTTCCTTTCTTCCTTTCCTCAGATCTCAAATCAAGTACTTTATAAATTATAGCATTACATAATGATCCATATATTTTTATTTTTCTCAATCATATTTTACCGTCATACATCAGGGAAATTCTTCAAATCATGTGCACGTATGGTTTACCCTCTGCCCACAATCACACCCTTTGCCTCAATCAGTAACTCAGAAACTCAGACTTCATTGGAAAGTGTCACTCATCTGAAATGAGATTCAGTTTCCTGGATGTGTTTCTGTCTGTACACACACACATATAAAAGTACCTGTTTTGGTGCCTGTGTTTCAATAAATTTTTTTGGTTGCAGAGGGAAAGATGTGGTCCCTCCCGTTAAGTCTAGTCCTTCTTTTAAAATAATAACCACATTTTTCCTACCTTATAAAGAATCACCTTTTTCCTGTATGCTCAAACTCCCTCTCTACTATCTCTTCTCCTTCCTACTCAAACATTTTCAGAAAACCCATCACCTATCAACATGTCCACAAAAACAACCAAAAAATTCTCGTTGATCCACTTTTCAAATTACTACTGTATCTCCTTTCCAACTTTCAGGAAACATTTCTGCAGCAGGTTTTTGGACATTTTTATTGCCTCCATTTCCTCACTCTACCATTGTTTGACTTTTTCTCCACATTTTGGCATTCAATGATATCACTAGGATTAGCAATATGATGGTCTCCTTGATTCATGGTTTAGCTTTCTGAGGTTTCAACTGATGTGGTAAACCATGTTCCAAACACAGTACATGGAAAATTCCTGAAGTGAATAATTTCTGAGTGTTAAATTGCATGTCATTCTGAAAAGAATGAAGAAGTCTCACACAGTTTCCTTCATCCCACCTAGAACATGAATTATCACTTTGTCCAGAGTATCCACACTCTGTGTAACAGTCCTCATAGTCACTTACTAGCCACCTCACTATCAGATCACATGTCACTGTAACACATTCTTATGTTCAAGGCACACTTTGGGGGGACTTATATTGGCACCCAAGTAAAGAATAGTGATGCTGGAAATTCAGAGAACCTGTAAGGTGCTTCCTTTAAGCAAAGAGCAAAAAATTTTCTAATTACTAGGGAAAGGAATATGTATATATATATATATAGATAGATATATATATATGTGTGTGTGTGTGTGTGTATGTATGTATATATATATATACACACACATAGGACTATATATACACAAAGGACTATATATATAGATAGATAGATATATGTGTGTATGTATGTATTCATGCTGCTGTGTTCACTAAGTTCAATGGTGAGTTATTGTTCAGCTCTTACTGTACTGAATTTATAAAATAAACTCTGTTGTAAGTATGAATGTACAGGAAAAATCTGAAATAAGGCGATTCAGTAGAACCTGTGATTTCAGGCGTTCACTGGGGTCCTGGAAGGTACACCCCGCAGATAAGGGTGGACTACTATCTTCCTACTTGCCAAATCCTTATCAACGACTCCTGTTCTCTCAAATTCTCCCTCCTTTAATTTCGTTATTCCACTTCCTCTTGATTCTAAGTCTTTGAATCTCTGACTCGTTTTTCCTTTTTTCTTTCTATTTTGTATATACACATATGAAAAATTACATATATGTATTCAAATATTATTTATCTTCCTGCCTTTTAAATACTGAAATTCCTTGGGACTTAACCTAATTTTATTCTATACACACTCTCTGTGGGGCAAGATATACTGATACTGATGGTTTGAAGAAGTCCTTTTGAGCCAGCCTCAGCAACCTAGTGAGACCCTGTATAAAAAAAAAAAAAAAAAAAAAAAAAAAAAATTAATGGGAATTAAAAATTGACTGGGAATATACCTCAGTGGTATAGTAAAACCCTCCAAAAAACAGTCCTTCTGACATAGTTTCTTTACTTTGTGATTTTGGTGTCAAGGATATAAAAATATCCATGACATAGTTATTATATATTAGCTTTTTTAAAATTACCAGCTATAATCCTCTGTATTACAAATAAGGGCAACAGAAGGCTTTCATTCATATCACTCATGAATGAAAATGGAAATATCAAAAATCAAGTCCAAATGTCTCCTTAGCACCCTCTGTTTTCCATCTTTACTAGTTTTGCTCACCACATGGTGATAATGTGCAATCTATTCCTGACTTTGTCTTTGACCTATGTTTTATATTTTTCTTAGCTTACTGGAAATGCCTTCCTAGATGCCCTACTAGTTGTTTTAAATCAATAGATCCAAAACTAAATTCATTTTATTCTCTTCCCAAGCTGTTCATCCCCTTTAAAATAAGTCCACTACCTCATTCAGAGCCCAAACACCATCTTCAATTTCTCCTTATTTCTCTTTTCTCAAATTCAAGGCTCATTTAAATTCAGTCATGTTGTCCTTAAAATTATCTGCCAAACTTGACCCAGCTTTCCATCTCAGTACATCTAGAGTTAAAAGCCCTCATCATTTTTGTCTGCAGTGGACTCCTAACTGCTATCCTTATGTGATTTAATCGTCCTTCAGTCTGTACTCCATGCTATTTCCAGAAGTATCTTTCTAAGAACAAATCTAACTGTAACCCAATACTTCTCTGCTTAAAATGGTGAACAGTTGCCTACAGTCTCTAAGGATAGGTTCTGCTTATCTTTCCATCATTAGCCACTCCCACATAAATCCCAAAAACTAACCATACCAAACTAAGTACAATTTTCTTAAGTGCAAATTTAATGGCTCCCTATTTTTGCAAATATCCTTTTCTTCCTGCCTATATGCACCTAATAAATGCCTAATTAGTTCAGTATTCCCACTGTACCTAAATACACCGCCCAGGAGTACATCTCAATAATTATCACAATTTTTTATATTGTTTTCCTTTTCTTCTGCTTCTTAGGTTATTTAAGGAACACTATCTTATTTGTCTTTGGATATCAAAACATAAGCAAAATGCTAACATGTGGAACTCAGGAAATTTTGGTGAGGAGATACATGCAATCACTGTTCATATTAAGATCATATGAAATTTTCTGATTACTTTCCTTTGAGAAAATGGCAAGTCCATGGAGAAACGGGGTGAAGGAATGTGTGCTGCTGAACAGGAATAAAGAACAAACATTGTGATGGTGCTACATTTGGGGCATGGAAGAAATAAGTTCTTTGAATCAGAGTCTCATTTTACCATTCCATTGAGCAAGGATTAACCTCACCTTTCCTCTAATATTTCATCTACAAAGTCAATTACTGGAAATCAATCTTCCTTTTAAAGATTCTCTTTCAGAAGTCCATTGACTGCTCCTAGACAGTACAGTCATAACCCAAAAAAATAAAAATTAAAGTAGGCAAAGAAATAATTGGATTGTTTAAAAACAAACATAACAACAGTTTTCAATGTGCTTACCACTTCACCCAGCCAGATATTAATAATTTGAGCTTTTAAAAAGTTATGAAGAATAAGCCTTGCTTTACCAAGATTGCTGCATGCATTTAATTTTTCAGTGCTGCAAAATAGACTCAATCGACTGTTTTTCCCCATAAGGTTCTACTTTAAGACCTCCATATGCTCAGCTTTAATAATCTGCTTCCAAAACCAGGAACCATTCCAAATATGAGTTATGGAAATATTGTGCTTCTTATTAAAAACAACATGAAAAGAAATATCTGAAGCCCAGGTATCTATCTATAAAACACATAGTGGCAGATCCATGTGAAAGGTTTTGTATGAAGAATTACTGCCTTAAAATCACTTTTACTGAGGCAGTTTTAACTTGTTTCACTAGAAGCGAAAATTGCTATGACAAATATGTCACTATGGAGGTCAAATGGTAATTTGCACATGCTAAACAGCTCAGCAGGAAATTACATGTGATCCTCCAAATCACTAGCATTCCCACCAGAAATCATTTTAGAAGACATGGAGGTCACATGGATTGTGTTAAGGATAAAAATCTTTCAAACACATGTTCCACCCTCCCTTTTGGAAGGAAGAAATTGAAAGGTATAGACAGAGGTTTGATCAAGGTATTTGAAGTTGGAAAAATGTTGTAATTTAGTGCAGTTAGAGAAAAGGGACTAAAGAATGGTGTCATCTGAACCCGGTGGGAACAAAAAGTATTCTTAACTTACTTGGATTTTCCAATACTGTCTTATTACTTTATATAAGTAAAATTCAGTTGTGTTCACATATCTTCTTATTAATAAAAATATGTGAAAAAATTTAAAAATATTCCTGAAGTAATTAAAACATCACTTTGAAAGGATTTACTGGTATCTTAGCAGATTCATTTCTCCTGCATATACCTACTACAAAAAAGTGAGATTTGAGTTAGTAGTCCAGTGCTCTGGTCATGTGGATAAGGGTACAGAAGAAAGGAAATGGATCAGCACCCTTTTATCTTTACACATGGGGAATACTGCCTTCTGTTAATGGATCCCAGGTAAACAGAAAAGGGATAAAACTGCTTTAAAGTATTTATGTAATTCCTTTCTTCCAACAGTAGAAACTTCTGACAAGTCTTTTAAGCCAGAAAGCTCAGGAAATAAGCTTACTCTCATTTTTAATGAGGATTGCATTTGTAATGATCTCATTTCAAAAAGCTTTTACAACTCATTTCTTCCCATTCATTCTTCCAGTCTTATATATAATTTCCCATATCTGGAATATATGCATCCACTGAGTTATTTTTAATTGAGCATATATTTTGTTCCAAGGACTATGCTGTGTTGGGAAACAGTTATAGCCAGGATAACATAGTTTATCTTCTTAAGAAGAGCAAAATTATACCCGGTGCTTCTGTGATTATATCTAATAAACTCTAATATAGCATATAAAAGAAGTCTTTGATTTATTGGGGAGTATAAATGAGGATGACCAATACTAAAAGAGGTAAAGTTTAAGTTGTTATGAGAGCATAAATCATATCACCTAGTAACAGGACTCCCAGGAGGAGGAGACAACTAGGTTAAGACCTGAAGAGTATGGACTTGGAAGGGAAGACAGGAAAATACTCCAGGGTGAGAAAATACATTATAAAATGACTAGAAGTTATATGTGGCCTAGTTTGATCATGAAAAGTAAATATTTTTAATATACTTAGAGCATGGAATTCATGGTGAAAAATATTCCCTGAGCACCAAGATTGGATCAGATGGAGTTGGTGCAGGACCTTATAAGCCACAGTTCATTGCCTGGAGTGCAGTGGGAGGCCTTTGGCTATCTTCCATTGAGAGTTAGAAATCGGCTTTGCTAAAAACATCATCCTTACTGGATTATAGATGAGGGGTAGACATGTATAAAAGATAAACGGTCATTAGAAAACTGTTCTTGTGATCCAGGTGAGGCATGATTATGGTTCAGATGAAAATTGTGTCCGTGGGTAGCTATAACCAAGTATATCATGCTCAAATGGAAAGTGGTTACATAGGATTGAAGATATCTGGAGGGACAGGGATCAAAGATGTGCATTGAGAGTCATAGATGCTATAGAAACTGCAGCATTAAATGAGTGTATTAACTGAGAAAAGCAAAGGACCAATAACTGAGACCAGAGGAAGTTCAAATTTAACTGGTAGTTAAAAGAACATTCAAAAATACAAGTTTTCAAAAGACAAGAAAAGAGAATGTTTCAAAGGGATTTATGGTCTCTAGTGTCCAGTGTTCCTGAAAAATAAAGTGAAATTTAGATTAAGAATTGCTCGTTAGATGTAATAACAAAGCAATGCATCTGTGACCTTGGCAAGAATACATTCAGCAGTCCTGAACTAAGCTATTGGGTTTCAAGGATAAGGAAGAAGATGAAAGGCAATGTGAATCATTCAATAATTTTAACCACCAATCAGAGTAAAGATATATCAAGATGGAGGGGATCTGAGAAGGTTTTCATATAGTGTTTTTAATATGAGGAATATTTGAACTATGAAAACTAATCATTAGTTAGAGACTGAAGTGAAAAGAGTGAACTGAGATCCCTGAGAAGAGAATAAGAATACTCCAGACCACAGGCAGGACTGTCACAGACTGAAGCAAGTATCACAGCAGTTGAAAGATGGCACAGAACTGACAGCGTCTCTATGACGGCTTACATTACCTCTTTGATGTTGGAGACAAGATCATCTTTTGAGATTGGGAGGAGAAGGGGAAATCAGAGGTTCAAGGACCAAAACAGAAATGTCAAATGCAACACAGAGGAAAGCACTAACTAATGATTCCTACAAGTGCAGTTGGGCCCTGTGGAGGGACAAATTGACTCTGGAAAGTGTGAATATATAGTAGCACCTATTTTAAAATTTTTTGGATTTTCATAAACCATGAAACTGTATTGATCCAGCATTGGCCTAATTAGATTTATATCGCATTGGAACTTTTCAGAAATGGTATAATAGAAAAATAAAAGGGGGAAATAGTTAAAGATATTGACAGAGCACTAAAATTTAGCTGGAAAGACAAAAGCAAATTTGTTTAAAAAAAGGTAAGCAGAAGGGAAAAATTGAAGAAACTTCCCTTATCTCTCAGAAACCGTTTGGAAGAAAAACATAAATGGGGAACACAAGGCCTAAAACCTAGACATTATAGAGTGGGATGGTTGAATCCAATATTTTTGGAGAAGTTTGGAGCTATAACAAAATCCAACTCACAGCAAAGAAAGGTGATAGTAGAAGTGGCTTAACAATGAAGGTCACACTGACAGGAAAACAAGGAAATGGAAACCAGGGTATGATAGGCAGGTTACTCAAGAGGAGCGTAAAGCCCTCTGGAAGAATGGCACAATTTGGGACTGAAAGTCAGTAATTTAGTACTAAAATCCTCATTGAAAGAAAAGGGAAAATTCCGGACAATGTTTTTTAGCAAGTCCACAGTCACACAAATGGAGAACATTTTCACTTGATGTTTCATCTCCTCCAGAATATTATGATAGAAGTGACTTAATTGCTTTCACTGAGAAAATACCATAACTTGCAACATTTGCTATTTCATACATATGTTGATGTTATTAACAACTTTTAAAATTCTAGGGCTAGAGGTGTATCTTAACGGTAGGGCACAAGCCTGGCATCTATGAGGCCCCAAATTTAACACCAACACCACATTTTAAAAAAATGCAAGTGCAAAATCCCTCCAGACAGTGAAATCATTGAGTTTTCTCTATTTAGTCATTTGTAGACACTGAGTATCTATGTAAATCTAATAAAACAATCAACCAAAATCCTCTTTATGGGTACTTCTTCCAGATTTGATGATTATGATGATGAAGAAGGTCATCTATGAGGAGTTGAGACTTAATCCAAATCATGTCATCCATATTTGTTCTCTTGTGGATGCCTCTCTCCACACTACTCAGTCTCAGCAGGCAATTCATCAAAGAATGATCACTGTCTCACACCTACTGAAGCCTCCCCTTTAAACACCCCATTGTTGGTAGAAAATGTAAATGTTATGATTAAACCATCTTTTTCATCTTCAACCATGATTTTGAGCCTTCTTAACGTCTTAGGATAACACTTGTACATCAATTACTGAATTCTTTGTAAGTCCTTGCCCTCCTGGGGCAGTGCTTCCCAAACATTGCTAAGAATGGCACGTATCGCTACGTATGGATTCCTGGGTCCTATCCCAGACATGCTTAGTCAGAATCTCCAAGAGAAGACCCAGAGAAGGTAAGTATTTAATAAGCCTCCCAGGTGATACTTATTACCCAGGGAGTTTGCGAAATGACAGCCTGACTATGTGTAACTCTTCACCCCACGTTGAGCAGATCCACCTTGCAATGTCTTTTGAGTTCCCTCTCAGCTCTTCTGCTGCTTTCCTTGTTACTTTTTCCTTTGTTATTTCTTTATTTTCCATTCCTGCTTTCCTCATTGTTCCCTTGGTGACAAACTTTTGGCTATCAAAGTTTCTGTCTCAAGTGGTTTTCTCTTCTAATAAATTGTTGCATTGGAGGAACTGAGACAGTTCAGTTTGTTGGAACTGTATAAGAATAAGTAGGTTCTCACTGATGATCAGGTGCTGCAGTGATGAGTAAAACTCATAAGCACTTCTAATGTAAAGATAGTCTTTTTCTAGATTTTATTTGCTTCTGGGTTTTTGAACAATGCTTCAGACAACTACCAGATAATTTATTCTAAGATAAGCAGAATACAGAGTTTCACCACACTCCCAGGTTTGGTTAGGTTTTGGCATTTTACAGATAAATTGCATTACTAAGTGTTACTGCCTAAATTTCACTTCTTAAGTTATAAAAGAAGTAAGTTATATTTGATACTATATCTAATTTATTTCACAGAGATGACAAAGTTAAGCGGTTTATTTATATGTGCACTTTTCCCAAAGAGAAACCATTAAGTATGGTTTCCTAAACTAATGCTGAATTTCATGATTAGACTTCAGTATTTAATCTGGGTGAAATAGTAAAAACAAGGGGGGAGGAAACTATATAACTTTGAGAATAAGGAGATGGACCCTCTTCATTTGCTGTAAAAACTGAGATTTCAGGTTCTTTGGAGAAGCAATCAAACATTCAGCAGTTGATTAAATGAACATGACCTGACCATGTAAGACTGCTATGAATTAGTTTGCAAAGACCTTAGAGAAAGGTGAAATTGACATTGCTCTAAATCTTGATAATGCCTTGTGGGATTGTATCCCACCCACGGTCTACATTCTCTTGAAGACTTGTTTAAAAATCCCTTGTCGGCCCTTTTGCCTGACGAGAGAGGCTGAGGAATCTTCTTGAACTGTAATTAAACTTTCAAAGTCACTGGCTTTCCTGAAATGCTGAGCCTCATCCTCCTCCACATTGTTTGTGTTAGCTTAACAAGGCCACTGCAACCTGTCCCCCTCTTTCTCGCTGTGCTATTGAAACACAGTAAGAAGACCCTTTGAGCCAACCATCTGCTCTTCAATTAAACTAGCAAGCATTTTCTTTTCAATAATTTATTGTGGGCGTCTTTTTTGTTTCCAAGTAACTCTTGGTAAAAAATCATGAATTAATTGGGAAAATAAACTAGAGAGAGACAAAATTTCACTTGAAAGATGGAAGACTTAAGGAATCAAGGTATGACAAGACCACATGGCTTTCTTTGCCGTAATAGCTGCCCCATGTTTTCCTAAACCCTGTAATTTAGGCACTTTCCAATGAGAATATAAGAACAATTGCAACGGCCGTGACTATAAGTAAGCATGATGCAAGATTTGCTAATAAATTGGACTGCTTTATAATTACCCGTGAAATAACAACACTTGACCCTGATTTATTTTGTGGGTTGCCTTTTTCTCTCCAAACATGTTGGAGTTGATTTTTTTTTCTTGAAACCAGATGTTTTAACATTTCAAAGAAGATGGATGGAATGCAAACTCAAGACCAAAACTGTTTTAGGTTTGCATTTGTTATTGTTATTAAAGAAAGGACCAGGGTTCTATGAATAATGGAAATGAGCCAAAATTCTAACTTAGATGACAGTGGCCATCTTGAAATTTTTAAAACAGCTTTGTTTTCAGTTTCTACCAGCACAGAAGCAAGAAAATACGAAAACTAAATCAGACAATAAAAGCATTGTTTATCTTGAAATTCAGTGTGATGTAATGACAGTCCATTTTACTTCACTTTGTTGACAGGAACACTTCCTGTTGCTTGGAACATGACATTAAAGATGTTAAGGTTTATTAACAAAAAAGAAAGAAAGAAAAAAACCCTATCAGCCTATGTTTATTTTTCCAAATATTTTGACAATTTTATCTCCCTGTCTATGATTGACCCCTTTGACAACCCAAGAAATTTAGAACAACCTGGGAATAGGGAGCTCAGTTTCCAAGAGCTTCCCAAAGTGAGAAAGCCAAAGGGCTCCTGTTCTGTTTCCTTGAGTCTATCCAGCTGGTTTCAGGAAAACGGCCACTCAGTCCACTCCAGGGCCAGAGCTCCTAGGTAGTGGTTCCAAATGGATAAGAACAGGCAGTGGGAGGTAAGAGATAAGATAGAAATGCATGGACCATGCTGATAACTGCAGTGACAATAATAAGAAAAGCTGACAGAGTGACATGTGCAAATGTGAGTCTACTCTAAGCCAGAACAGAACAAGCCCTTTCCTAAATTACTTTGGTAATCCCTCTTCACTTGATTAGATCATTGCATTAGTGGCTCATTTCACTTTATATATTTATTTTAAATCGATGACCTTTGCTAACTAACCAAGGTAAGTACTTAGGAGAAGTGGATTTGACAGGACTTTTCTGATAGCCGTTTGCACAGCATCAGGTTATAATCACTGGTTTCTAGCTCGCAGAGAGCCCCTTGAGGCACCTAGGATTTAGCACAATCTAGCTGCCTAGAGAAAGAAGGCAAGGCTCATAAAATGCAGAGCGTTCCTGTGGTTGCTATAGAATCATTGTTTGCCAAATTACCTTGAGGGAAAATGGCCTTCAGAGAGGGTTGTTTATGATTATTTTATACAACAAGGAATGTTGAAGTAGAAGAGAAAAAGATTTGATTTTTTTTGTACCACCTTTTGTAGACAAAGCATGTCATAGGACATTGTAAATCAGCAATATATTGTTCCTGTATGGCCGGGGTAAAAAAATACAGTGGCTAGTACATATTCACACTAGTACACTTCTTGTAGTCTGTATTGCAAGGAAAGAAATGTTGGCCAGAAAATGTGATGTTTTTGTTAAATATACTTGGATCTGGAATAGAGAGTGATATAGTAGGAGTACTTCTTTCAGTAAATCAGCAAATATTTGGGTGTCTTCTATGTGCCAGGCAAACCGTTAGTATAGTACCATGGTGAACAAAATGTAGATTTCCCAGACTCATGGACTCAGCACATTGGGAAAGACCAACAGTAACCTGGGACAACTGGGGCAAGGGCTACAAGAGACTCAGGGTCACATGAAGAAAGGATGATAGGTACTGGCTAGGTAAGGAAGGTGAAAGAAGGCTTAGCAGAGGAAGGAGGAAGCTGAGTAGCAGAGGAGGGGGCACAGCAAGCCTTCCCAGGGGAGGAAACAGCCTGAGCCATAAGGCTGTGTGGAGAGGCAGCTCTGGCAGATAGGAGGAACGGAAAGGAAGCCTGTGTGGGTGGAGGCTCAGGAGCAGGCAGAGTGCCCTCAGAGATGAGTGAGGAGAGCTGGGACCAGGCCAGCTCCTCCCAGGTCTTGTAAGTTCTGTTAAGGACCAAGCCCCAAGAGCAACAGGAAGCCACTGACATGTTTTAACTGTAATCAGAAAATCCCAGGAATTATGATGCAGTGTTGCTGCCCCTGTCAACAATTTAAAAACCCCCATTTTTCAGGAATTATGGCATTATACATATTTTAAGATACATTTTGCTCATATTCGAGTTATAGTTTTGATGAAATAAGTTCAATACAGACCTACAACCTAACAAACCTAAAAACATCTTGTTTCTCTTTTTACCAAGAAAGTGTTTAAAACAAGATCCTTTTACTACCAAAAGGTGGTAAGATTTTCAATATTTTAATTATATTAATCAAATAAATTAAAAGGGGCATATCGCAGGGTTCTCTATATGATTATTTTACAATTTCTCCAAAGCCATTTCTAAATTGTGGAGACAAACTAATGCTTTCCTCTCTTATGCTGATGGTAAAAGCAAATATTTACAAGACAGGCTGTCCAGGAAAGAAATAGAATCCACATATAATCTGTTTTTATTGCAGTGTCTGCTGCTCAATTTTATAAGCAGCTGCTGGCCAAATGTAACTCGAACCCAAACCCAAAATTTTGTGCCTTTTCGTTGAAGGGAACAGAATATTTTGCTTAAATATGTCAAAGAAACTGTTGAGAGTCATTAGGGTTTTGGGTTGGGTGGTTTGATTTTTTGGCAATTTGGAAACTCATTTTTAAACAGTCTACAGAACCATGTAGCAAAATAAGAATTATATTGTTATAAAAGCCCAGTACAAGCCTAAATCAGAGACATTAGGGTATGCATTTCCAATCATGAGTAGGTGGCACAAACATGAATCCTACTGAGAAATAATGAGATGTGTGTACATATGAACCTCCTGTGTATCTTTTTGAAAACATATCCCCAAGAGAAAATGACATAAAACAACTTGCAATTAAACTTTATTTGATGCCAGATGAGAAACAAATGTTTTAAAAACTGTAATTTTAATATAACAATTATTTGCTTTGCATGTGCAGACCAGCAGCTTCTAATATTGTATCAGTTCCTTCGCCAACATTCATTTCTAAAGTAACTCAATAGAGGCTGAGATGTTAATTGCATTTTTCTTTTATTTGTATATTTGCTCTGAAGGTTATTTTTGAGAAATGCATTGTTATTTCAATTTGACTTTAGAGATCATGGGACATATAGGACATTATGTTACCAAAACCCTTCTTTATAGACCTCTCATAAGCAGAAAAAATAAAAATAAAAAAGCATATGCCTCAATCTATTATACGTAAACAGCTCACAAATTATCCTAACACTAAACAGTGGTTCTTTTTGAGTTTCTGAACAGTGCAACAATTGTTTCCAAGTATTTCAACTACCAGGATCCCATTATTAATGGTGAAAATTTTCAAGGATATCTGCCCACAGATAACAGACCTAATTTTATAGTACATAACTAATTGCTTAGAAAAATAGTACAATTATAGGCAACCTGTTATCCAGTAGAAGTTTTAATATAATGCATGTTTTATAATCATAAGAGCTTACACACATATCTGAAAAGCAGCTCTAGATCTGAGTTTGAAATACACTCATCATTCTGAAAGGAAGGCTTGAGTCTTGTGTGGCTCTGTGAACCCCTGAAGTCCTTCTAGGGGTCCACAGCCAATGGTCTGAGAGGTCATTCACTGAGATTGAGGAACGGAATGAAAGAATTCACAGAATACTTGCAAGTAGGTATGTTAGTAAAAAAAAATTATTTACATAAACATATGTACATATCATATTTATATCATTATGATTTTAAAACTATGATATCTATGATTTCATTTAATCTTCACAACAAAGCTAGAGTATCATTGCTGCCATCATACAATAAGAAGACTGATTATATAATGCAACTTTACCACAGTGACTAAGAAAACCATTATTGAACTGACAATTGGACTTTTTTTGTCATGTTCCTGGGAATTGGAATACAGAAGCACTTTGCCACTGAGCTACATCTCCAGGCCCCCTTTTTTATTTTTTATTTTGAGACAGGGCCCCACTAAATTTCAGAGTCTTGCCTCAACTCAAAATCCTTCTGCCTCAGCCTCCAATTATTGGGATTACAGGTGTGCAACACTACATCTGGATGAACAATTTTTTTAATGGTCAATTTAGAATTAAATCATGTAAATTATATTTCAGATAAGACCATAATGTGATAAAGTTGAGTATTCTTATTTAGTGAGCTGGTTTTTTTTTTAATTTTCTTGCATATAGTCTCACATGTTGGGGGGAATTTAAAATCAAATATCCTAAAATTATTATAGCCATTCTAATAAGATTCTAATGGAACTCAGCAAGTTGTTATTAGACATCCTTTTAAAAAAAGCCACTAAATGTAGATATTACATAATTAAAATCAAAGCATGAGTCTTTGTTCGGTAAGCAGTTAACTATTTAGTTCATGAAAAAGGAGGAAATTACTATCAGATATTATCCACCAACCTTGAAAGACCATCTTTTCTAAGCTGTCCTAAAATCTGAAAAATGAACGATGCACAATTTGAATGCAGGGTCAGATATGTACTGCATAAGCATGAATCATTTGCTTGGGTCATAAAAAGAACAAAGCAATCATTGATTATCTTCCAAAACGTGTGCTGCCAGATGTAACGATGATGAAATTTAATTTTCTTGAGAATTTCTTTTAAGAGACAATTTAATATTATTCACTAGGCAATAGGATCATTAACAGGTTTTTATAAGAAGGCTCAAAATAAGGTGATATGGACAAATTATATAGGATGAATTAGTTAAAAGAGATTAGAAATGTAATTCCAGTTGTGCAACTGAGAACATACCTGACAAAACCAAGGGAAGATGTGAGAGTAGGAATGCAGAGAAAGGGACAGATGCCAAGCACACCCATGAAAGAACCGACGAGTCATAGCAACCCAAAAGTGATAGACCAGGAGGGAAGATGCCAAGCCAGGGAGCAGAAAGAGGCTGAGGCACTTCAGGATGTGTGAGTTAGAGAACAGTGACAACAATAAGAGGCTTCCAAAAGGAGAACAGAAGGTGTTTTTATTTTATTTTTAATTTGTTCAAGATAGTCTTACATTTAGGAGGGAATCCTTGTCATACAATCATGAACAAATGCATAATGCCAGAGCAAGCCAAGGCTGTTGCCATTCCATGGTATCTCCTCTGTGGGTCCCACCCCCCCGCCCCGATCCCATGTATCCCCCTACTTAACCTCTTGTTAGTTGAGCTTCTCGTGGAAGTCGAAGGTTCCCCACTAGGTTGATACTCACATACTCCCTCCCTCCAGCAGCCTTGATATCCCTCCTATCCCCTCCCTGCCTCCCTGCCACCCTCCCTTCATCCCCCAGCATCCTAGGCAAGGTTCCTCCTGCTCATGTAAAAGGCTAGAATACCACTGGAAACAGAAGGGTTTTTGAGGCAGAAGAAAATGTGAAGAACAGGTGTGAGCAATATTTAGCTGGAGATGCAAGTCTCCAGATTTGTCATGTAGATAGAATCGCCCAACAGGTAGTTGGAAATTCAGGTCAAGAAACAAAGAAAGATCAGGCCTTGATATACATTTGGGAACCTCTGAACAGAAACTAGATTGCTAAAGGCAAAGGGAAAATATGAACATGATTGTATCTGGAAATGTTCTCCAAAGTTAAATATTGGTTTCAAAATGAAAGAAATTTGTGCAAACTGTTGATACATAATGAAGTGCTTTTAAAGGTAATTTTGCTGAATTATTTCCATCTTTATAAGTTCTGGTTTATAAGTATCTTCAATCAATATGTTTGATTTTTATTTTTATTTTAATTTCTTATTTTTATTTTACATAATGAATAAAAATAAATAACCAGTATAGTGATATATAAACTTCATGAAAGTAACCCAGAAGGTTTGAGTATTGTTAACTTTGAAAAATGACATTCCATGTGGAAAATCTTGTAGAAAAGGAAAGGAGACGCTAGAAGCAGTTTCTGCAATATATCACTTGACAGGAAGTTAAGTTATCAGAAAACAGTCTTATAGGTAACAACCCTATAACCATACATGGTATATTTCCTAGTTAACATACAGATATGAAAGATCCATTAAGGTTTCTTATCAGCTGTATATTCGTGTCATTTAGGGAGTTTGATAGCGTGAACCTAAACTGCAAAACTTCCAGACAGTGTATTGTTATCAGTCATCTAACCTTTGAGTTTAAACAGCCACGATCGGTAGACTTTCTCCCGTCCCTGCCAAAGGATGCTGTCTTCCTAAACCATCTAGTTGAAATTATCAATTTCATTCTTTTGTAATATCTTTTCTCAATCATACATAACATTGCAAAATCATATCAGACTTCTAGAATTTAAACAACAGTGCAATATTATCAATCAACATTTAAATCATCAGCATATAGCATCTTCCAATATACAGCAATTATTTGTTACAATGAATAGAATCTCTATGGAAGTCTCTTAGATTTTCAAACTGACCATGTTTATCCTGGAGCCCTTTTATGAAAATTTGCACAAATGGTCAAGTGTTCTAGTGTTTCACTTCCACTACTGAGATGTCTTTAGACAATGCTGAATTAACTATTAACAATTTTTCAACCCCATGCCTGATCGGGCTGCAGATGAACCACGCAGATGCTCTTCATGTAAGCAAAGACCACACTTCTGAGAAAGTGTGATATGGGTAGAGGGCTCCACACCAAGCCAGTGGAGAGAAGACAGTCTAAAGTCACATGGGAAGGATAAAGCAAAACTGAAGCAACACAAAATGAGGAAAGGAGTCCAAAATGAGTTTCAAACAATGATATCAGAGAGCTTTGAGAAGTGAGGTACTTGGAGATCAGTTTTATGAGAAAGTGAACATTTGAGTTACAATCCAGGGAATGAGCTAGGGAAAGGGGGAAGACCTAGAGTGTGGTTTATATTAGTAGCTAATCTTCTGAACCAGGACAGCTGGGTGACCTGGGTTGACTTTCCAATATCAAAGATCCAGTAACAGAATGACTAAAACTTGAAGGCTAATTTCAACTCTAAACCAATTTCTCAGTTTGAATTCAAATTACTAATTCCATTTACATATTCCAATCTCATAAGATCCATTGAGCAGCCTGTATCCTGCTGTTAAGATTATTATTAGATATATAAATGTTAACTTCTTTCTGGAACATACTGCTCTAGCAAGAATCTAAGGGCAGAGTTATTGTTGCTATAAAGAAATTAAGTTCTACCTCAGATATATCTAGGATTTCACTCACACTGAATCTCCCAATATGAACTGTTTATTTTTCAACCTCAATAAGAAGCAATAAAATCATCATCATCACCACCACAACCATCATCATCATCTCCACTGCTTCCTCTGCTGCTATTGTCATACCCAAATGTTGAGTGGATCTCCTCCCCAAGTGTGACATAATGGCTTTAGAGGAACAAAAGTCCTCCACAAACCTATCTTATGCCTCCAAAGACTGTGACTAATAATCCCCCAGTGCCTTGGATGGCTGCAGCTTCTGTCTCTAGGATGGCTTTCAGTGGCAATATTTGACAAGGCACCAAGAGTTGGGACTTCAGCCAACAGTTTCAACTTCTATTGCATTTCCCTGAAGGCTCTGACTCCTGTTTTATAGCACCCTTGATCCTTTTCTGACCGACTGGATAATGGACAGTGTTAGAGATTATTGCTCTCTGGAACTACAATCAACAATTCTCAAACTCTGTTCCTCATTCTCAAGGTCATGTGCACACTCGTACACACACACACACACACACACACACACACACAGAGCTAACAGTATTGTTGCTTCCTCAGCTCTGATTTGAATGTATGAAAATATCGATCTAATGCACAACTACAGTTCTCTGTTCTTAAAAAATGCAAACCAGATCACCCAGAAGTCAGAGAAGAATGGCCATGTGACTTTAATCTACACGTTGATGAGGTATTTACCATTGAACTCTCTGGTTGACACACTGTCCATTTGATAATCATTGGTCTATGATAATCATTTTACAACTAAAAAACACTGTAATTTTATTAAATATTTGTCACATGTTAAAATTTATTGTTCATGATCCTATTTGACATAAACTAAAATAAAAAAGAAAGGGTATGAAACAAAAGCCAAATTGTGGTTTTCAAATTGTGTCTCAAATGCACAAACAAGTTAAAAATCAGAATATTTCAAAATGAAGATGATGAATCTTTTTTTTCTTTATTTGGAAAAATGAATAATTAGCAATTCTTGGAACTATTAATCTAAGATTACCCAAATATTGTGAAATATGCAATTCATATTCTTATTTTTGTGACACAGTATCTATATAAAATGTTATTCATATTGTATAACAACAATAAATGAATATGTTACCAAAATATTTTTAATATATTAACCTAATAAAATGTTTTTATATTGTACATAACCTTGAACTTCTTGTCATTAATTTTTAAAAAATGATCTGATTTGTGTTGCTACCAGGCTAAAATATATACACTTATAATATTTGCCACTGTATAGTTTTTCACTCAGATGTGAGATTGTTTTTTAACTTTTCTTTGATCTAGGTAAACAATATATCTATAACTTTCTATTGCTGTTCTATTGACACATTATAACTTCAACATGTTTTGGTAGTCAAATAAGGCATTGTCATAGTTCCATCAAACTGAACCAAACTTAGGTTGTGTTTTAGTAAGGGTAGGTTGTATAGTTTTCCATTGACATAACAAAATACCTGAAATGATCAACTCATAAGTAGTAAAGATTTATTTTGGCTCATAGTTTTGGAAGTTTCAACCCACGATCGTTTGGTCTTGTTGCTTTGGGGGCTGTGGTAAAGTAGCACTCATAGTGGCAGGACATGGTGGAGAAAAATCTGTTCACCAAATGGTCAGGAAGGAAAGAGGAAGGAAGGGACTGAAGTTCCACTATCCCACTGGTAGGCATGCCCAATGACCTAAGACCTCCCACTAGGCACCGCCTCTTAAAGATTCCATCACCTGCTAATAGCACTAAGCTGGGGATCCAACCTTAAACACGTGAGCCTTTGAGGGGCATTCCAGGTGTAAATTATAGCAGAATAACATAGTCTGCCACCAAGCTGAATTTGATCAGTCCTTATAAAGGTAGCAAGCACTCTTCCTTCAGTCTTCAGTCTTTCCCTTGAGGGCGGGTTTGTACATCACACTGTGCAAACGTTCTCCCTGCCTATGTCTGAGAGGAGCTAGTTGTTTCCATATACATTCTAAAATCCAATACTTAAGAGTCTTGAGAAAACCCTATTCATACTTCACTTCAACAAGTAAAATCCTAGGGACACACTTAGAGCCCTAGAGTTCTCCAAAAAAATCTATGCAAATTAAACTATAAAGAAAATTAAACTCTGACTATATTCATCTTATTGATGTGTACTGGAATGATTCTTTTAGATATATTTTCTGTTAGTATTTAAAATAAAATATTTCCTATACACAGAATAGTGTATTCCAGCTGTTCAAGCTTTCTTTTATATTTTCCCTTTGATTTTTTTTTGGTGATTTTAAGGTCTTAACATTGGGGAAATAAAATGTGTGTGTGTTTGTGTGTGTGTGCATGTGTACATTTTTCCTATCTCTCCTCTATGAAGTCGATGCTGCTTTTTTTTTTTTAGAAAGAGTATGAGAGAGAGAGAGAGAGAGAGAGAAGCAATTTTTATTTAGTTTTTCAAGTGACTCTGTTCCTCCAACACTTTGTTGTGTACATGGTGCTGGGGTTTGAACCCGAGTACTGGTGCATGTCAGGCAAGCTCTGTAACCAACCGTAGAGCCACTGCTCCAAGCCCCTGATGTTGCATTTTTAACTTTGGTTGAGACACTTTGCTTTTGAGTAAAAATGAACAGAAAACTAGCTACTGTAGTGTCCATAGCATTCATCCTGGCTTTCTGCATTTTCCTTTTCCTTCTCCCTCCTAGACCTACAAATATTTTTCTTCATGCATCCATGAGTACAAATTTAGATCCAGAACATATCCAAAAAAATGTTCTACCAATAGGCTTCCCATACACATTTTCACTTTATCTAAAACCACATTCTCTTTCCTGTGTACAGTTCACAGAATGTTACCAATGAAAGGATTTTGCTAAAATTATGCAAAGCCTGTTAATTTATCAGACCACTGTTCACACCTCACAAAATGAATGGCAAATGGCTCCCATTTATTTTGAACTAATAACTTAGACTAAAAGTCATAGACTTTAATGATAAAAGGCAAAGAAAATCCCCACACTGCACCACCAAATCCCAATCTGGGAGACTTGTTCTAATGTTCGCAGGAAACCATAAATTTTAGAATCCTTTCTGCCCTATTGACTCATATTTTTAGTGGAAAAATATAAGGTTTACACAGCTCTATTCTCCCAAAAGCATATTAATGATGCATAAGGCATCTAAAATCCTTAACAAGAAAAATGTCTTTTCCCCTGACACTAAAAGCATACTGCCACTGGATTTGTGTTGTTGTTTCACAGAGAGTGAGAGAAAGGCTGGGGGGAGAGGAAGGATTTTTATTTTTGATGACTTCCCTTCAAACCTAGAGGAGTGTAAGTTTCCCCCAGAATGCTTCTTCCAAATATCCTCAAGATATAATCCTGGCAAGAGAAAACAGGAGGGAGTATCCACATCTATTAGTACACACAAGAAGTTGGTCATCATTACCTATCCAGTCTCTTTACCCCAAAACTTGGAATGTTCTCTTAAGCTCATGCTCAGCACTAACCCTACGATTGGTTGTGAAGCCACTGGGTCTGTAACCATACTTTCTCTCTTTATTTCTTATTTCCTGCCAGTTCCTCCTCATCTTCTCTGGTCCAAATCCTCATCATCTTTTATAACCTCCCAGCAGAATTTTGTCACCAGCCTGCCTTATATACTTCTTCAAAAGTGATTTGCCTGAAACAAAATTCTGATCATGTCACTCAGAGTTAAAATTCCCTGATGATTTTCTCTTGTCTATTGGGCCAATTTGAATCTCCTCAGAAATGAGTAATAGCACCTTCATCAATCCAGCCTTTGTATCTTTTCAGACTCACCTCCTTCCTGACTTTTCTCCTTCCCTTCCCCTTCCCTTCCTCCTATAGAGACTTACAATACTCTCTTTCACCTTTTCCTTTCCCTAAATGCATCCACCTCCCTCAAAACTCTACCATTTGGTAAATTACTAATTTGTTTGTACCCCTACTCTCCATATGATTGTTCATCCCTCCTCAAGAGGAAGAATTCTTTAAAGCTACAAAATTCATCTTTCAAAAGTGATTTGCCTGAAACAAAATTCTGATCATGTCACTCAGAGTTGGATTATATCATTTATTGGTGCATAGTAAATGTTCAATTAATGTTTATTGGATAAATAGAAGGTCAAATTCATATTTGAGAACTATAAAGTTTTTGCACATAAAAAATCTATTCTTTGAATTTCTCATCCTTTTTCAGCTTTCACTTCATCTGTATTCCCCTCCCTTTTTTTTTTTATAAGAGAGAGGGATAGTGAGAGAGAGAGAAAGCCGGAATCAATTTTTATTTAGTTTTTCATGCGACTTTTGTTGCTCCGACACTTCATTGTATACATGGTGTCATTGTGTACTTGGTGCTGGGGTTCAAACCCATGTATTTGAACATGCCAGGCAAGGGCTGTAACAACTGAGCCACTGCTCCAGCCCCTCTTCCCCTCTTTTCTGGAACATAGTTACTTGAAGCATGCTTCACTATCTCCAGACTTCAATTTCTCCATTGCTAGCTGAACACTACCCTCAAAATTTCCAGATATTTCCACCATTCTCTTCAGTTTACCCTTAGATTTCTTTCAGTATAAAGACATAACTGTATGTTGATCACCTTTTATTTTGCCATCTTGTACTGGTATTTATATTTTCCATCTCAACTAAGAAGGAATAAAACCTTTTACCAATACAATTGATCTTTAAGGTAAAGAGTGGTCACTTGTAAAAAGATACCTATCTACCAAGAACTTCCATGGTAGAAACAACAAAGTTTAAAGAAAATGTCAGGACACCTTTAAAAAGAGTATCTGAGCAACAAAGGCCACATGAAAAACTAAATAAAAAGTTGATTCTCTTTCTCTCTCTCTCTCTCTCTCTGTCCCTCTATCTTTAGGAAGAAAAAAGAGTACATACTAAGCTTTTAATTGTGATAAGACAGTTATGCAAAACAATCACTATTAGAATACACTAGTGCAGCAATTAGGTCTTAGATAATTTATTTTGATGACTTTCACAGTTGGAAAGTTAGCCAAAGTGACTTTGAGAATTTTGCTTATTCCAAGTATCAGAAGTCATATCAATATATCAATAGTTTGATAGTTTTAGATGATTGAATTGCACTATGTATATTCCAATTTGCCTATCTATAAAAACATTTCAGGCATAGGTTGTAATACAAAGATAATTGTTACCATACAATTCATGCTATTTGAGGTACTATGTCTATTCTGCAATTTTTAACAGCAGCACATATTGCGTTCGGTTGTGCTAAAGGATGACCCTCATTAACCAGATGATTCTTACTGATTCTCCTTCAGTAAGAAACAGCATCATCAATCAGCATGATTACCAGCTTTGCTCCATTTACCTGGTTGAGAGATCTTTCAGATACTCTAATCTACTGTATTGCTAACTCATCTGCAAATTCATTTCCTTTCTTGAAAGACAGTGTCTACTCAATCTGGTTAAGTTCAGAGGTTGAGTTCTGTCATTTCTCTTTTGAGTCATTTTAAACTGTGCATATTGTGGTCTTTTCTATTCATCACAGTTTCACTAACACCAAGTGCACTTTCAATTTTTAGAAAATGCCCTCCTTTCACAGATAGGGTTGAAATCCCTATAATTGTGAATATTTGAAGAGTTGATTGAAAAACTGCAGAAGGTTTTAGCTTGAAGTCTTCATTTTCTCAGAAATTTGAAGCACTTTGTACCTCACAAATTCTGAAACATAGTCATTCAAGTTAATTAATGGCCGTGCCTGGCAATAGTCCAGGGTCTGTGTACCATCCTGCCCTCCCTGGTCTCTGCCCCCAAGCTGTCTGTGGTAAAGGCAACCACTAGATTTATCCACCCCCAGGCACCACACCCTTCCATGGCTCCGCAGTTAAAACTATGATCAGCAAGCTAAAATTACCACGAAGCTTTTCTCTTCTTTTTTTCCTTTCTTTTATTTTTCCCTTCTGATCCATATGACAATATTTAAAACTGTATGAACAAGAGAGATATAAACTCTCCCTTTTTCTGGTTGCTGTATAGTTATGTGTGTTTGTAATACTGCTTTCTTCACTATGATAGGATTACAAATGAGATTGACTTTCGAATTGATCGCCTTTCTTACAATGCTTTATTAAATGGTTGGAATTCTACTTAACAGTTATAAACACACTACTAGTTTTTGTTTGTTTAAAACTTCCTCCAATTTCTCATTTTCTACATCTAAAATATATAACATTTCTTTTAAAAGAGATGCCCAAAATTTTCTACGAACTTCCAATTTGTCATGTCCAATACTTTCTCTTTAACATATCGTAGAATGAGCTTAATTAAACACTGAATGAAGTAAATGCCATGATTAAACTGTTTTACAAAACAAAACTTACAAATGAATTTGTAATTGGAGACCATCCAAAGCAAAACATGAAATAACTTAGGTTAAAAATCAATGGAAGATGTTTTAGTAAACCTTTCTGGGATCTATTCATTAAGCTACATAAATATTTCAGAAAGATTTATAAATTAGACATGTAACTGAAACAAACAGCTACAATGAATAATTCTGTTTTACAAAAATCAAATAATGGTATTATATTTTACTGTGAAGAATAGAGATAGTAGATTTTTTCCACTTATGTAAATAAATATTAATAGCACATTGAAAATATTGAGTAATTGGGCAAGATTAGCATGTTTTATAAGAGCTACAGTACTAACACACAGCCATGCCCAGATGTGGCTTAAGACAAATGAAATCTGTGCCTTGTTAAATTACCTCAAGGTTAATTTTTAATGTCTTTATTTTTAAATGATTCATAAAAATTGAACATATTTACAGGTTCCATGTGATGCTTTGACACTTGAATGTATAATATTCAAATCGGGGCAAGAATATCTTCTCAAGCATTGATCACTTTTTTGCAGCTGTTCAAAATCCTTTCTTCTTTCTTTGAAATATACATTATGGTTCTCTCTAGTCTCCCTATTTTTTTTTCATAATTAGTTGCTGTCATAATAGAAACTTTTTTCTGGGGAAAAAAGCAACTAATGAACAACTTAAGTACAATGTCTTATTCTTACATATGTTATTTTGATCATCAATAAAAAAGAACACTATATTTTATTTAGTCCAATCAGATTTTAAAATTTGGGGTTTAAATTTTTGAGATTTAAGAACATTTCACTGTTTCCTAGCAAACTGAAATATCATTTTATCAGCACTATGTTGAAGCCCGAATTTGCAATCTTATCTTTCACCCAGAATGAATTAGAGGTAATGGCGTACGTGCTGATCAATTTAAAATTGTTAGTTTACCGTATTTCCACAGCCAAATGCTACACTGGAAATTTTATTTTTTATTTTTATTTTTTAAAGAGAGAAGGACAGTGAGAGAGACAGAGAAAGAGAGAAACAACTTTATTTAGTTTTTCACATGGCCTTAGTTGCTCCAACTCTTAGTTGTGTACGTGGTGCTGGGGTT
>PVKS010016770.1:0-43283 GCA_004027875.1 Aplodontia rufa
ATTTAAAATTTTCATACTTCAAAAGATACTGTTAAAATAAAAAAGCAAGCTATAAACTAGAAGAAAGTATCTGCAAAATGTATATCTGTAAAAATGCCTATCAGAATATATAAATATTTATACAGCTTAATAGTAACAGAATGAGTTAGGACAATAGCTTTGGATTATGGGACATTATTGGGCATCACAAAATGTCAGCAATGGTCCTCAGGGAGCTTGCTAAACGTACAAATTCCGATTCAGTAATTTAGGACTGAGACTTAGGAGTCTGTATTTTATTATTTGTGGTCTCTTGGTAACATTCTGAGAAAAAGAAAAATTAGTTTTATAAAAATAGATCAGCCACTGAGGAGGCTGTAAAAAGTAGCCACTGGAATGTAGAAGGATCTTACATGGAACTAACTTTGGGATGGTAAAGAAAGATCCAGTCTTTGAAAGTGTTGAAAGGATTTAATTAGAAGAAACCAGATAGCAATTTAGCTTTTTTACGCCATTGAGGATATTGTAGAGGTTTAGATTCTGAGTTGCTGGGTAGTAATAATGCCAATCAGATGGAAAATCTGAGAGCACACTTAATAACTTGAGATCAGACTGAGACTCCTAAACTCAAAGGACTTTCAGTGGAAACAGATGGAGGTGATGCAGGAGGTGGGTAAAAAATGGATTTTACAGACTGTGGTACGAAGATGAAGCTTTGAAGGAGCAGATTTATCACAAATGGGGAAAATGGCTTTCGAGAGAGTGATTTAGGCTCTTGGGGTCCACTTGCAATATTTTTGGTGAACAGGGGATGATGAGTCAAAAAAGAATGCTAAAAAAGGTCAGTCCCAAAAAAAAAAAAAAGAGAGAGAGAGAAAGGAGCACAAATAGAAGAGTGTACTTCACAGTGAGCTCCAATAAGAGGATCTCAGGGACACATTTTCATTTAGTACAGAGAGGGAAGTGGTCACAGGATTCATCTTAGGTCAAGTACTTAACACATAGCTGCCTAGATATCAGGCGAACACCTGGCTGTTAGCTGTTCATTCCAGGGACAGGGTATAGCATTATTTCACTAAGAAATAAGGAAAGCCTTTCAGACGGAAAATAAACAGGATTCTTTCTTTCTGTGTAGTTGATTACTAAAATAATGATCACTTGTTTACTTTTTCTGTAAAGAGAGGACAGTGAGAGAGAAAGAAAGAAGTAATTTTTATTTTGTTTTTCATGTAACTTTCATTCTTGGTTGTGTAAGTGGTACCAGGGTTTGAAGTTGCGCCATAATGGCCAAGCCACCCCTCCAGCCCCTAATCACTTGTTTATGCTGTTGGCTACTTCTGTATTCCAAATGGAGTCACAATTCTCTTGATTTTTTTCAACGAGAATGAGATTCTCAATAGAATGGAACTTCACTTAGTTTATTGAGATTTCCAGAAAAAAAAAAAGAATTTTTAAATGAACACATCTTAACTAGTCCTCTGTCATTAATATTCAGAAGTTCTCTCCATTCAGCCCCAGGAGAAGAATTTTTTAGTAGTTTTTTTTTTTTACCTACTAATTTTGTGTTTTGCTTCAAATAATAGTTATACGGGAATATGAGTCTGAAAAATGTCAGTAAGAATAGAAAACATTTCATTTGGAAGATAACATTTATCTTTTTTTTAATTTTCAAACAAGTGAACTAGATCTTTCATAGTACTGAGTTTATTATTTTTTACTGAACTGCTAAGATGATACATTAAATGAATTGTTTATTATAATTTTGAGACATCCTTTCATCTTGCATTTAATGTAGTACAAGCTGAGTCAGAAAAGGAAAAATGTTGTGCAGGCCAATGGTGCAATATGGAGATGTGTGAATAAAATTAGGAAAAGAAAGGATTTGAGAGCACCCAGGAAACTCAGACATAGTCACATCTTTCCATTGATGTTTACTTCCCTAGAACCATGCAGGTGCAGGAATGACAGGATACAGATATGTTGGATTTAAATGACTATATTAATCTCCTCAAACTAATTTATAAATCATAATGGGTTCTTCATTGGTCTGCATTTAATAAGTAGTACTGATCCCTCAAAATTAAGATTTTTCAAGGTCACATAGATATCACAATGGATTATTTGGGTATTTTCTAATAAAATGTAATCTATGCATAATACCTTGGTGATCCAGAGAATTTCCAGGAAGTTAGATGTATTAGTCAGTATAAACACAAAGTAAAAAGTATCTATTGTTGTTTTTAAAATGGTGATGCATGCATTCAACTATCCAAGGACAATTCTGAGTTGTATGTTAGAAAGAATCTTCTGAATTTTCTTCCTTCTCTTTGGTGGTAAATCAACTCAAATGAGATTTAGATAAATAAAGTGGAATTTTAGATAGATAAAGTGGAATTGTGCATGCTATGGGAGGAAATGATTACAAGTACTGTAGAAAACTTCACTGGATATGAATAGATATTCTGCTACATACTAATTATGTGAATATTGTGGAGAATGGAGCTGTGGTAACAGAAATTCAAAGAAGGCAAGCTGTTTTGTTCTAAAAATAAATCAAAAGAATTAACAGAAAACTATCAACAGAAAAATGCTTTGGTTAAAGCTGAATGGGGGTAAATTTATACTTTTAGTGTTACATTCACATATACGGATATATCCATGTCATGCTATGTGAAAAAAATATGCAAATAACATGTCTCCCCATTTCCCAGTAAATACACTGGCTGGCTTGAGTACTATCTAGCAATTTTCCATGAGATCTTTTTTATCTTCCATTCTTATATGAAGACCCCATTGTAAATATCAGTGGACATTTATTGTGCCTTTCGAATATAAACTGACCTTTCATTTTGTTTTTTTTATTCCAAAATATTTTATATATTCAGTTTTCCATATTTCTCATTTTCTTACCTTCTCCATGTAGCCTTAGTATAACTGACATATTAAGAGACTATTTAGAATAGCAAATTAAATTGAGTAATGGTTACATGATACATTATAGACACATTTGAGAAATGGTAGATGTTCAAAATGTGGGGATTTGGAGTTAGGGAAGAAGGAATGGAACAGTTAGATGGCAGGTGGTGAATGGAGTAGAATAGGAAGAGCTACTGAATATGTTGGACAACTTGGGATCTGTTTCACTTGTGCTGACAATAACCAATTTGTGGTTTTAAAAAAAAACAGGTTAGCACGCTTAGTTTTCGTATTTGATTAACAAGGAGATCAACTTCAAGGTCCCTTCCAGCTCTACAATTTTATGATCTCTTGCAAAGAAAAAACTGTGAATATATGACATAGTCTTATTAGGCACTTGTTCTGTGCACGATTTAACTAATTTTAATTGCTGACATTCGCAACAGGAAGATTTAGAGATCATTTAGCAACCATGAGTTAGATATGGCACTATTGACTGCATATTGAGAGTGGACCTAGAAATAATTACTATGAGTTACAGCAATAGTTAAGTCAGCATTATGTATAAGGATGTTGCATTAAATGGTGAGGATATCAATTGTCATTCAAAATAATGCAACACATTAAAAGACCTCTTCCTAACAGATTACAAAATATGACTGTATTAATAACATGTGCCAATGCTTGACTTATGTCTGTACTCCTTCAACAGATTGTTAAGCCACATGCATGTTAAGTGTACTATAATACAGGAAATCAATTACTGCACCCTCCGGTCTAATGCAGGGTGAAGCTGTTAAACATTTCATCAGAAAATTGTAAAGTGCAGCTGTAGAGTTCGTTGTAGTTGGAAAGCTGTCATTACTATAGTATTTAGTAGGTATTTGCCACCAGCTTGTAAAATCTACCATGCCGAGTTTCACAGGAACCTCATTAACATTGAACATTACTGAAACCATTTGGTAGAGGGAACAGTTTTTTGGGGTGATAGTTAGGAATAAAAGGCAAATGTTTTCACAGGGAAGACTGCTGTATCATTTCTGCTGCTGAGATCTGCCCATGATGCTAAAAGAAAGTTCTTCTGGTGATTTTTATGATATGTTTTTCTTTCCTTCTTTAGCCTTTAATCCTGTTTAAAATTTAAAATATACACAGTCTGATCACATTTTCTATGAAGTTTGGAATTCCTTGAAAAGTACAGCGGTACATGTTGCTCAGATGATTTTCCCTAGTGAAATTCACCTCCAAAGACAAGGTTTGGAGCCAAAAGAGAAGGCTAAGGAGACAGAAGGTATTTGTAGTGCATTTTAAACCTCAGCATTAACTTTAAAACAGGAGGACTCGAGGCCTTGGCAGCATTCCAAAACCAAACCATTTTTCATTGATTGCTATGAATCATTTTCTCTCCTTGGTTCCTGTACTTTTTCCACCATCCACACCACTTAAGTACCAACAAATCTGCAATTGACCTTTCCATAGCTCCATGATGTGCTGCCTACCGTGGTGTTTCTAATCCTTGTCAATTTCTCTCCAGACAGAGCTTTTTGTACATGCCTTCAAGGATCAGCTGGTGAGGAGTGCTCTTCTAGCGCTCTACACCGCAAGGCCAGGAGGCATCCTTACGAAACCACCCTCTCCTAAGAGCAGCGTAGAGGACACCTGTGCCCAGGACCAGCCCACACAGATCAGAAGGCAGGACTCCATACCCCATCATTCAGACTACGATGAGGAAGAATGGGTAAGTCTTTGCACATCCCTCGCCTCTCACTGTTGAGCCTTGAGAAATAAAGAAAGTGTGATAAGAAAGTTCTACTTTTCATCAAAAAATATTGGAAAGCAGCCATAATGTGGACTGTGGATCAATAGGTCACACTTTTCCTTAAGGGCAAATTATATCTGGAAACTGTATTACTGATCAAATTTATTTGATAAAGAAGAGCATTTGTTATCAAATAAATCATATGTATAACTAAGAATGTCATCATTACAAGACTTTGTGCTACATGTCCTTATTTATTGTGTAGCTATATAAAAATATTGAAACTGTTTTTCAAAAGAAGAGTCAAAAATGATCCATATTACCATCACTTAGATGCAACAACTATGTTTATTATTGCAACCCCATGTTTTACTTCTGGGCATACTTTTAAAAAATATATTCACACTTCATCTGCAGAGGCTAGAGCTAGACTCTGGCCATTGAGAAAGGAGGTCTATTATCATGTTGTAAATCCATATAAGGTGTAATGTCATACAATCTAAGGCATTTGCAGAGATGTATTGGGAAGGAGCAGGGAGGGACAAGGGTAGGTAATTGGGGGGGGCTCTTGGGGGTAAATCTAATTTTCAGAATATATATACATATATAGTATTATTTCTTTAGAAGCTTGTTTGTTCAATAAATACATTTCTGAATAAGAAAAGAAGATTAAAAAGGATAGTGGCCATAAAGGTCTCTTAGATCCTCTTGCTCTTGATTCAATTATTAAATAGAAGATGTTGCTGCAGGTACTCTAAAATTTATAGATACCATAAAAACATTTGAAAAAAAATATGTAGAGTAAAGGTGAATAAATAAAAGAAGCAACATAGGGAAAAGAACTCCAAAACAGCTGAATAGGATAGGAGGAGCATGAAGGTGGGTGGATGGCAGGGACAGCAGTGTTAGTTGGTATTGAGTCAAAGCCTATTAACTTTCCAAAAGCCTTCCAGAATGTATGCATATTTGTACACACACACACACACACACACACACACACACCAAAAGAAACCCTATATCACATATTTAACAATGAAAACAATGATGAAACTGTGTTAGCTGTATTAGATGTTATCTATGTAACAGTCTTCTTGACAGCCTAGAATTTAAGTGTTTGGAGAATAAACTATTTGAGAGTCCAAGGTCTCTCAAAAAATTACTATCTGAGGGACCAGGAGGTGATGACTGCTCTTTCTTTGGAAAAAATTCTACCATAGAAAATACAGAGCCGGGCTCCAAGAGGTAAATGCTGAATAAGTGTTGTTGTTGCTGATTAAGAGGGCGTTTCTCCTGATGAAACATTTTCAAAAGAGCAAATCTAATATTTCTACCTTTTATCTTCACTTTCTTCAATTTATTCACAGCTCCAAGGCATGCATACCTCTTAACCTCTCTGAAGTTCAATTTTCTCAGCTGTAAAATGAAAATAGTACTTGCTCTGCTTAGCTCTCTGCATGGTTGTGAGATAAATAGTTCACCTGTGCAATGATGCTGCGTCACCTGGCCAGGTCCAGGAAAATGCGCTACAGTACTTCAGAGTTATTATTATATATTTTCCTTTTTAAGAAATGTAAATTATATAATCCTATAAGGAGAATCAAATCTGACTTTTAGAAAAGTGGGGAGACTGGATACAGATCATAAAATGTGGATTGTGAATTTTAAATAGTTTGGGTAAAGGGGAAAGCAAGTTATATTTCATTTAATTAAATAGTATTAACCTTCTGAGAAAAAAAATACCATTTTATATCAAGTGAGGATTTTGGAATTGGCTATGTTTTCATGTTTATCCTTTTACCTTTGTTGTGTTATGCAATTTCTCCCCCACACCTCCACTACTTCGTCCTGTTCCAAATAGTCCTTCTTCCTTCCCTCCTTGTTTTCATTTCTTTGGAAAGTTTTTGAGGACATCAGTCTAGTAGATATTGCAAATAGGAAGGTAACTAATTGTAGATTCTTACTTCTTGGAGCTCAGTGTCTAGTGATAGATAAAAATATGCTAAGTGTTTTAAAAAATTGCAATAAAGGTCGGGAGGAAGAAATGCAATAAGATAGCCTTTGCTCATAGGACTTCAACTCAGAATTGGAAATTTAGAACTCTCCAATGATGGGCCAAGAAGCAAGAGAGTGGGATCTATGTCACTGGCTGATGAGGTTTACAGAGAACCATTCCCTATGGTCACCATTACTGTTCTGTGTGATTCACCGCTGCGTGCGGGGCCACAGGTGAACACCCAGGGCCTCCTTGATTCCACAGCCTGTCAGGGCTCTAGAAAGACATGTGACTCTTACATTGCAGCCTTAGAGGTGTATGCAGGATCCAGCAAGAATGTGGCATTCATAGCAGGATTTCCAGAAGTATTTCAGGATATTAAATTGTGAGCAGAAGTTAACCATTCAGAAGGGCATATGCAAATATGTGACAGTGAAGTCCACTATTGTGCACAATGCATCAATAAAAAGGGACTATAAATTTAAAATATAAAAATAGGAGGAATTAAAAAAAGTAAAGGCAATGAGGTGGTCTTTTAGAAAGGAGCACATTAGTTGGCCTGTGGAGAGAAGTGGTTGGTACATCACGTGTATATAATTATTATTGGCTGTTCACTCATTTTCTTTTAAAGTTGTTTAAGGCTGTTAGAAGAGAGAGAAGTGATGGCTGTTGATGTAGGATCCTTACAAGAGAAGGGAGAGAATCAGTTCTTATCCTAAGAGTAGCAGGAAGGAGTTCCTCTTCTGGTTAGACTGCAGGGACCCTGTGAAAAAGGACTTTGGTGAGGGTGGGTGAGCCACTTCATTGTATCCCTAAAGGAGACTCACGTTAATAGAAGGAGATGGGGGAGAGCAAGAAGAGGAGACTAGTGGAAGTTTCCAGTAGAGACCAAAGAGATGGGTAGATGAGCTTATTAGCAACATATGAAAAAGTTAATAAGATTTCCAGTCCTTGGGAAGGGCCAGCTGAGACCAAAGAGTTGGTGTGCATGTTTGGCTCCCCATGGAAGCTTTTCTTGAGAATACTTGCATAGTCCTGGTATTAGGAAAGAAAAGGATTCCTGATTTTTTTTCTAGTTGTCTGACCAGTTTCTCTTGGTTTCCTTCGAAGACAAAAAGTAGAGAAATCAAGAAGGTCTCTATGTCCCTCTGTGCCTTGCATTACATCATTTGTGCATGTCCTTCAGCACCCAGTGTTTCTAGAAAGCATGAGAACGTGATGTCTAAGTTAACCACAATTACAAGAAAACTCTTTCCATTCAGAAAAGTGATTTCTAACTCTCCCCTCTTAGTATAATTTACTTTATTTACAAACAATACTGTTTGATTGCTATATAAGATTGTTAAGTTCTGTAGTAACCACTTTCTATCGAAAGGATTCTTTTGCCAAGGGCTGGAAATCCTTTTTAAAAAGACAGAAAAATTTCACCACAGTCATAGTCATTTAATATTATTTTCAAAGTTTTATTCAACTTTGACACATTGAGTAAATCCAATGAAAATGTAGCTAACTGAAAATGCCATTAAATGAATTGAAAGCATAACTTTGTATATCCCTTTTTTAACTAGTTGTTAGAGAAGTTTCAGCATTGATTACAAATCTAGTCAATTAGAAGTAATTCAGTATTTCAAATTAATATAACTGGGCTTATGTGATATATGAAAATTTTCTCTGATTGCTTATGTTGCCTTAGGTTTGCACATAAGAGTAATTTCATTTTTATAAATCTTTGTTTTACGTTTATTTCTGATTGTGACTATAAAAATTACCTAACTTGAATAACTGCCTTTATTTCTGTAATAAACATTGGGGAACTGATTTCATGTTAGTAAATTACTCTTGAATCCTGTCTTCCTGATGCACCAAACAACCTTTTTTTTTTTTTATTTTGCAGTCAAAAAGAAGAATCATTATTAACTCTAAATTGGTAGGCTGCTCTGTTCTCAATTTGTTTTGTTGACAAAACTGATGATGTATGAATCTGGATAATAATTATCTAGTCAATATGGTAGAGATTGAAACTAAAATGATCACTTACAAAAATGCCTGTTATTTGCTGAATTTTACTTATTAAATGATGGAGTGCTTTAAAGGTTTATTTTCCTTTAAAAAAGTTAGTAAACAATTAAACCCCAAAGAACCATTCAGGATTATGTGACAATCTGTGCCAAGAAATAGACTAACATAGCATTCTTCATCTTTCAGCTGGTAAAGATGAAATATTGCATTTCTTTCTCTTTATGTCTATACCAGATGTTTCCAGCAACTGGGATTCCAAGATTAGTTTGTCCAAAGTATGAAGGCATGTCATCCAACCAAACTATTAGGTTGACCCAGTTTTTGTGGCTTCTAGTGATTATGCTATGCTCTGAAACACTGTGATTTAATTTCAACATTACATTGATGGGCTTGGGGCTAAATCTTCCTATCCCTATTCATATAAATTATCTAAACATAAGCTTATATTCAGATCCATTTATATTCAGATCCTTTATATTCAGATCCATTCTAGCAAAGTGCAGAACTTTGAAAGCTTTATTTATTTTTTAGTCATATCCCAAGCCCATTTTTACTGAACTGTGTTTCTGTATCAGGCAACTGTTCAACATCTAAATTACCTAATCACTTCCCTCCTTTATGTTGCAAACATGAGTCAAATTGTGAATTTTAGTTTTCATTTGTAAGCTAGTTGAATATTTTCTATTCTTTATTATGGTAAATGTGTTCATGTCATATAAGGGCAATGGGAGCTCCACATTAACCTATAAAAATTTTTCAATAATTGTATCAAATTTAGAAATCTAATAAAACTCACTGTAATATTTATATCAAACATCTTGCTAATGAAGTCCATATACAACCTGAATAAACATGGAGCTTTTCTGTAATTCAGTGACTCCCCTCTTCGGAAAGGACATTCAAAGACAAGGAGAATTAGGCCAGTTCCCTATATGACAACTGAATGTGGTCTATCATCTCTTTTCTTGATGGATGAGAAATATTCCTGGACTTCTTCAGTCTATTTCACCCTGAAGAACTGTGCTTGGAATACTTATCTAATATTAGATTCCAGAAAAGGTGATTAAGCAAAGTTCATGACTGCCCATTAAAATGCACAAATGTTCTATTAAAGAAAAGAAACCCCCAATGAGATCTTTATGTGCATGCATATTCATGAAATCTTGCCTGCTTCTAGATTTCCCACATGCAGTTAATACTTTCCCCTTTACTTCACAGTTTTATAGCACTTAACATAGTGCTTCATACTGTCTATTTCAATGTATTTTTCAGTTAATGTAGGAACAGGTGGATGGATGAATTTGCTGAACCAGTAGCTCTTCCTCTAAGTCCACCTGTGTTTTGATAGAGGTATTTTATTCCTGTTATTCTCCTGACTCTTACAATACCTGGTTCCATGTCAGATATTTTATGACTGTACAAACGTGCATATAAATATTTTAGAAATGTATAATTACATTCAAATCAAGAATGCTCAAACATTAAATCATTCTATTTCAAATAACGAAATATTATTTTCTAAATAGAAATTGTTGAAACCCCAAATTTAGTGACTATGTAAAAGAAATGCTGAGTTATATATTGGAAGACTATTAATTATGTTAGAGTATATTCAGTTTTAAAAAAATCAATCCTTGAAAATGGTTGTACGCAAAATGCTAACTAAACATATGTATGTCAACCAGTTGTGCAAGTATGTAATGATGTGCAGATAACATATTATTACCAATTAAAATTAAAAGCTTCAGTTGATCAGTGGAAATTTCCCACTTGTTATGAAGCAAATTTCATGAAAGGCATGGTATGATGTGACATTTATTAGGGTCGACTCAGCCAATCAGAGAAGGAGCTTAGTTTCAACTTCACTTTGAGGATGCATGTAATAAGAACTTCTTACAGTTGCACCATGATGTCTTTCTCCTCCTAAATAGCATATTGTGTAGTCAATCAACAGCTGTAAACTGAGAATAAAGTGAATGCTACAATGTATAGGCACTTATGTGGAACTTGAGTGAGAGGACTAGCCCTGGTCAAACAAGCAAAGATATTGAAGTTTATTTTATGACTGCATGTGGTAATGTGATAAACATTAAAAATGTGATAAATATTCAGAGAGGTTATTTGACATTTGGAAAGGATGGAGGAACATCCCTTCTTTTCATTCATTTCTTCATTCCTTTATTTATCTCCTGGTGAGTAAGTAGTAGGACTTAAAATTAAAAAGATGCGTGAATAAGTCCTTTACCTCATAGAAACCATTCTCTATTAATAGTACAAAGTAGATTATGGAGAGAGAGAGAGAGAGAAAGAGAAAGAGAGAGATGAACAATTCATGGAGATGGGTGAGACACGGAAGGGAAAGTATTTAAATTAATAGAAAATAAGGGAGAAGGGGAGAAGTTATTCTAGGCCTAAAAATCAGCATCTGTCATGATGAAAATGTTAGTTCCTCCCAAGTTTCCTTCTTTGGTGTTTAGCATGGAACAGCCATATGGTGGAAGCCTAGTCAATATGTGTTGAGCTAATTTAATAATATATCTTTAGAGTAGTGAGGAGACTAGTCTGATCAAGGTTTTCATTGTGAAGCCTAAGAAGAAATAAGAATTACCTAGTTCTCCCCGTGAGGTGCCTCTCGACTGGGAGAAGAAAGTGATACCAGCTGCAGTGTTAAGACAACTTTGACCAGGAGTAAGTGATGAAAGAAATAGATGTGGCAGTCAAGGAAGATGAACATGACATTCATGCGGAGACCTGTCTGTGTGAAGCTAAGAGTGCAGGTCCAGGGAGGACCCATACCGGTAGCTCATGGGGATGGCACCGCTGGACAAAATAGTGGCTAACTGTCTGAGTCCATTTGTGTGACTAAGGACTGAATGTCAGAATAAGAGGAGTGGATTTCAACTGAGTAGTTATTGGAAGGTGAAGGTCAAGTCTTTTTACATGAGTAACTAAAGTCAAAGCAGGAAGATGAAGAGGAAGCAAAGGTTGGAAAATCCCATTAATTCTGACAGATGTCAAGAGCCTGTTTATTTTAAGTGTGTGTGTGTGTGTTTGAGTGTTATGTAGCTTGGGACATTTGTGTGCTAATTATATCATAGAATATTTCTATGATATAGAACTCTATTACCTAACAGTCTGGATAAAGTTAGTATTGAGAGAAAAGCTATCAGGCTGTTGAAAGAACAAAGGCTTACAGTATTAAGAAAAAAACTTGGCCAACAGGGAGCAAATTGCTTTCATTCAGCTCAAGGATAAATGGAAGCTTCTTTATTAAGATGGGGTCAGCTTTGTTAATTCACTGACTGTTTCTAAATTAAAGTCCTCCAAAATTGATAATGACGAGAGGAAAATTATTCATGGAAATACAGATGTGACAGGACTATTTTGGATCTCCATATACATTCTGGTTGCTTCTTTATGTTCTTGATGATCGAAAGTTGGCCTTAGAAATGTTGATCAGCTAAGCATTGCTTAAGTTTCTTTTTGAAATTAACTGCTGATCCAAAGCACTCAGGATTTCTCTTGATGCTACCAAATTCATAAACATGTGGCATGCTGTGTAAGCATTGTGTCCCCTGCCCTAACCAACTCTGCCAGCTGTAATGTCCACCTGGCAACTCACTGCTGCATCCATCAAATTTTTGCAACTATGCCATTGGACTTGACCTTTTCATACACTCAGATCCTAACTCAGAAATAAATAAGGGCCTAGATCACACCTGCCTTAGGATGGAATAAATATTGCAGCTAGTCCCCACTCATTTTGTGCCCTCAGTGACTGGAAAAGGTTTACAGCCACTTCACCTCCTCAGAAGTGACATGAAAGCTCCATTAAGGTTAAGGACATCAATTAAAGCTAAGGCTCCATTTAATAAAGGTTGGACTGTGACCCACAGCTTCCCATCGCTTCCTTGGTACAGCCAAGAGATCCAGCAGAGTAACGGCTGCTATTTCCGGGGGAAAGTCCACCAATCTTTTTTGTGTGTGTGATAGGTAGTGTCATTTTTTTAACCCTCTCATGGAGCAGGACAGCTGAACAGGATGTGGAGGTGTTCATACTTCCCCAGGCGGAAGAGAAGGTGGGGGGCTGGAAGCACCATGTTCCACAGCCACATTCCTGGGCTTCCACTGACTTCTTTCCTCCCAGCCTTTCTTCAACATGGGAGCAGCCTAATGGAGGAGACCCAGCCACACCAGCAACTTAAGAAGCAGTTCTGCCTGGGGCTGGTGTTGTAAATAATGATCATCAGAACGAGAAGGTGCGGTAGCTTATTGTCCTCTGTGCATGTTTTCACAGACATGTAAAGGAAGTGGCTTGTTTTAGAGAATACTCAGATATCCATGATTCCCCTTCAAGAATCTCAGCTGCCTGTCCTTAGTATCCTATTTTCAAAGTAATTGACCAGCTTATACTCAGTCTCTTCATAACTGAATTATCCTATTTGCTGCTGTAACTCTTACTCTGTTTTCCATCCCAGTCACTTGAGTGGACCCGAAGCCTTGATCTTCTATAAATGTTGGCTGTTTATATTCCTTGACCCATGTGAATGGACCCTGTAGCCAAGTGCCTGTTCCATTCACTTCTGTGACACTCTTAGTCTCAGACCAAAAGATGCATCTGACTAGCAGGTCCATATTGTAGAGTTGTCTAGGATCTGAGAGTGGACTCATTGTCAAGTTTCAGGTAGCTTAAAACCTCATCTTACTCCTATAGAATAGCACTCACCTCTGACCCTTCCTGGGCCCCCATTCTGCCGCCTCCAGTGAAAGAATAAAGGCATTGGAATAAAAAAAATGTATTTCTAGGGCATCCCTACCATGTTAATGTTGAGACTAGTTATTTTACCTCTTTGACCCAATGTGCATATCTCAGGTGAATATATATAGATACCAGCCCTCAATCTCTGAACTGGAATCACCCCACTCCTCCTTCCCATCCTCCTTCCCCTCTTCTCTGCATTTTTTCCCCTTCATTCTGTACAACAAAAGTTAAGGAGAACCAGGCCCTTTGCTCTACAGTGAGATTAGAACTCTCCAATGGTTCATAGTCTAGCATCAGAGACAGTGGCACAAATCAATACATTTAATCTCCTCTGTAGACACTATAACAGAGAAGGAAACTGTAGCAAGGCTGAGTTCCCTCACCATCTCCTTTCCAAACAAAGAATGGAATGACACTGCCAGTATACAGATGTGAATGTCACATTATCTTTTGATATCTTTATGTCAGTGCTCTTCAGAAAAGTAATTAAGAGCAGTTGATCCATCCTGAATATTCCTCTATGTAAGGAAGACAGCATGAAACTTTGATTTTGATCTTTGTTCAAAATACAAAGTTCCTATCCACATGGGCAACAGGAAGAGAGTTGAAAATTTATCTCTCATACAAAGTTAACCTGGAAAACTGAGAAGAATCTTCTTCCCTTTTTTTCCCCCTTAAGTAGCAGAAATCATTCGCAGGATTACGGAGAATTTTGCCTAATTTTTCAGATGAACCACCTTAAAGATGCAGTTAGTGGTAGTGATTCAGGCAGACTCAGAAGAAAGGGGCGGAAGAGAATTGGGGTGTGAAGAGCGACTGTAGTGCTCTATGGCCCTTCTGGATGCTTAGCTCATTCCCCTGACCTCTCCTGCATGCCTGAGCTTCCTTAGCCTGCCTGCCTTGGCTCACAGTTGCCTCCACCTCTTTGTCAAAAAACAGGAAGAGGATGTTGTACCCTACAGGTGTGATTGGCATCTTAATTTCCTTGAAGGAATGTGTTTTCAGTCTTTGGAGAAAAGACCTGCTGTCAGGGGAAAGATTTTTGTGATTGTAATTCATAGCATACTACCATACAAGATCAGAGGACGAGGGAAAGGAAGCTTGACTCATTTAGAGAAGCCCATAAAACTGGATATAATTTTGTAAAATCGTAATAATTTTCCAAAATACTTTCATAGAAATCACAGCATGGTACTTGGTCCCTGCTCCAGCATGGTGAGGTAGGTGGATCAGGAATTATCAGACCAAATTGTAGATGAGACAACTCTAGTCCCCAGAGATGAAGTCATTTTCCCCAAGTCTCATGGTAGCATTCACATCAAGACCTCAGAATTACCTTTTCTGACGTTGAACTAGTTTTCTACAAAAATCCTATTACTTCATCTTTATGTCAAGACTTAGGTTTGTTTTAATATGGTAGAATTGATCAATTTAGTCTTAAAAGAGACCACCATCAAATAACCTAAATTCAACTAAGTTCTGTTTTCCTATATTTAGCCTCCCTCAAAGTGGTTTAAATATTTATAAACTAGGAAAATTAACTTGGGTGACAAAAATACATTTTGGGAAAAATATATGACCCACAAAGGAGGTTCTATAATTGAGCATTGTATGTATATTAAATAGTACTCCAGATGTCGGAAATAGCTGCCTGATAGAGGAGGTACTCTTTGAAAGATTGTTCTGCGGCACAACACAAGCAAAGCACCATAAACCCATTTGGATCTTTGATCTGGAGTGAGGGATGAGGGAGTCAGTGTCTTCATATAAATCACGTGGGGAGAAGAGTGAGAAAGGAAGCCAGGGGTGGTGCTTCCATCAAGATAACTGTATTCAAAACTTTATTTAAAAAAAGTTAATGCAGAAAGGAGGTCTATTATCATGTTTTAAATCCAGATAAGGTGTAATGTCATACAACCTAAGGCTTTTGTAGAGATGTATTGGGAAGGAGGAAAGGGAGGGTACGAGTGGGTAATTGGGGGGGCTCTTGGGGATAAGTCTAATTTTCAGAATTTATATATTATTTCATTAGAAGCTTGTTTGATTGTTCAAGAAATTTCTGAATATAAAACAAACCCCTAGAATGACAGAACATTAAAACAGAGCTAAAATAAAAATTTTTTGAGCTTTCTGAAAAAAAAAAAAAAGTTAATGCAGGGGCTGAAGAAGTGGCTTGCTGGTTATGGCCCTCGCAGTGCTCGCCTGGCATGCACCATGACACAGGTTTGAACCCCAGCACCATGTACACAATGAAGTGTTGTAAGAAATTAAATTGATTCTCTTTCTCTCTCTCTTTCTCTGTCCATCTCTCTCTAAAAAAAAAAAAAAAAAAAAAAAAATTAATGCAGCTTGGTGCAGTGGTGCACTCCAGTAATCCCAGTGACTCAGAAGACCGAGGCAGGAGATCACAAGTTCAAAGGCTACCTCAAATTTAGTGAGGCCCTAACCAACTGCATGACACCCTGTCTCAAAATAAACAATAAAAAGGGGCTGAGGATCTGCCTCAGCGGTTAAACTCCCCTAGGTTCAATCCCTGGTACCAAAAATAAGAAATGAATGAAGTAAATGCAATTTTTATGAATCAAAGAATTTGGTTTCATGCATTATCCTAATGCATGAAAAAAAAAGGAGTCCTAATCTGAACTGTGAAGATTAGTGACCAAAGGTCTCTTGGTGGTATGGGCCACTTCGCAGGAAGTAAATCACCCCAAATGACTTAGAGGTTCTGTGACTTGATGTGGTCAGAAGCATCTGGTAAGCTGCCAACATTTTAAATTACAAGTCTTTGTCCCAGTGGTTCTGATTGAGTTGGCAGATGACAGAGATTTGCTTATTAATCTTCTAGGCAATTCTGTTAGAGGTAGTCTGAAGACTACACTTTCAGGATTTTCATAGCTACAAGAAGGTGGGAGAGGGAGAAATGGGGAATTCATGCCTCAGGGGAGAAGAATTTTAATTTGGGCATATGAAAGGTTCTGAAGTGGAGGACAGGTAATGTTTACACCAGAATGTGATTATGTTTAAATCTATTGAATCTACACTTAAAAATGGCTAAAATGGCAATTTTTTTAAATAGAGAAATTTATTTGTTGAACAATCATACAAACTTTAACAAAATAATATATAATGTATATAGATTCTGAACATTGGATTTACCCCCAAGGGTGCCCCCCAGTTACCTACCCTTCCCTCTCTTCCCCTTCCCAAAACATCTCTAAAGAAAGTATTAGGTTGTGTAACATTATATGATATCTGGATTTAACACCTGATATTAGACCATTCCTCTTAATGGCTAGGGTCTAACTCCAGTCTCCACAGATGAGTGAAGACATTCAACCCTCGGTTCTCTGGGTTATGCTGATTTCACTCAGTATGATTTCTTCCATAGTCATCCATTTACCTTCAAAGGCTGCAATATCATTGTTTCTAATTGCTGAGTAAAATTCCATGGTATATATGTACCACCGCTTTTGGATCCATTCATCCAGTGAGGGGCATCCGGATTAGTTTCATAATTTAGCTATTGTAAATTGAGTTGCTATGAACATAGATATTGCCGTGTCACTATAATGTGCTGATTCTAAATCCCCTAGAAAGAGACCCAGGAGTGGAATAGCATTTTTATGTTATCTTTAAGGTAGCGCAGTTTTTTTTTAAAGAAGGATTTTTAATGCACATGGTACCAATTCTTTAAAAACACTGGTGTATCTTTGCTTTCTTACAAAGTGTTGGTAAAGATAACAGATCTCTGGTGTAAAATGTCATAATTTGCACTCATTTATAGATTAATATTTTAAAGTAGTTCATCATTTCTTTACAACAAAGCAAAAATGATGGATTAACTAAAAGGATTGAGAAGAACTTTACCTGGTCTTTATGTAGAGAAAACTGATTTCTTGAATACCCATAATCTGGCAAATAAACAGGAGGTCTTGGCTGGCCACTCAGCACATTCTGATTGTGCCTCTCCCAGCTTCTCTAAATCGGATGTACCTAATTTCTCCTGATCTTGTTCTTGCAGTCGAAGCGTATAGTGATAATTATGCTCTTTCCAGGACAGGGTGTGGGCCAACGTGGGGAAGAGCCTGAACTGCGTTATTGCTATGGTAGATAAACTGATTGAGAGAGATGACGGCAGCGGAGGCAGCAAAGAGGGAGGAAAGGACTCTTCGACAGCGGACTCCATCACATCTCAACCGAGTGGTAAGGAATCATTGTCCCCCAATCATTAACTGAGTAAACAAAATGAAAGTCATGATAGAATGAGATGGAAAAAGAGGAGTCAGCAGTGCCTTGATGAAAGTGCTGAGGGCAAACTTTTCCTCTGCTTTGGCTTGGAGGATGGAAGGCTATTTATCAAATTGCATCTCAGTTGTTTTAAGAATTGCTCACCATGCTTACTAATTTTTTTTCTTTCTTTCTTTTTTTTTTTTTTTTTTGCTACAAAGAAGCCCTCTTGAAAGAATTAACAATGCTTTCTCTTAAAGTGTCTGGCATGGTTTAATTTACTTTTACATTTTCTTCCAAAGTTTCATTAGAAAGTAAAGCACGCATTGCTCAGAAATTTCAGGGATAGCAGGAGACAGAATTTCTCATAGTTTTTTTTTAACAAATACAGTGTAATAGATGCTTTTTGCCTTGTTCTAAGGAATATTTTTCATGAACCTATATGAAGGGCTGATTATGAAAACTTTGTTATCACATTTCAAGGACGTGTTATAGCAATAGATTTTCATGGATGCATGTACACAGATACACGTGAGTGGATGTGTGCATCTACAGAGAGATTGACAGAATCTGTCAAATGTATGTCATATTGGCAGGTTGACTAGGAAGTGAGATAAAACGTTAAGTATAGTTGTATACCCCAAAATGACTTTTATTAGTATTATTTTTGTTAATTTGATTAATATTGTTACAAAAATATTGCCTTTCTATGTAGTAGTAGGAACTACTGTTAGATGTGACCTAGTCTTTTTGCTAGGTACCTTGTTTTGGAGAGAATAAACGGTATTTTGTACCTCCTTCTGAAATCTGCTCTTTCTTTCCTTTAAGAAAATAAGTTATAAGAAGGTATAGATGTCTATAAGATTAAATTTATGTTTTTGCAATTTGTTTTCTCAATTTCCATTACTGACATTTTCATCAGGAGTTTAATTATGTAAAACATCCATCTCTCTTGATTAACAGCAGACCCTTTCTTAATTACATGTGTAAACCAGAGCTTTCCAAAATCCTTTTATAAAGATGGTCCTTCTTCCTTCATTGCACGTTCACACCAGTGAAAAGCCCACAGGGGATGGTATCTGTATGATGATTGTACCTGAGTTTCTTCAGCTCTGAGCTTAATTGGTCTCACTGTATGTGGGGATTTTCTTGTTTAATAATATCTCTTTTGTTAGCTAATGAATCTAGTACAGTTCTGTAACTTCACATGAATCAAAATGAAAGCTTGTCATAGCTATATCATAAAGAAATAGTGCACTTCAGTTTTCTTTAATTGAATATATATTGACTATGAACTGTGAGCCAGACTGTGTGCTGTGCTCTGGAAAATGAGGAAGTGAGCAGAATTCAAAGTGGAGGAACTTATTTTGTCCATCAATAGATTTTCAAGACATATTTTTTTAGCAGAAATAAGGGAGATCAGATATTGCTATATTTTTTGTTTGATGCGCTCCAAATGTCTCTTGAAAAGAAAAAAATTCCCAATATTTGAAATTACGTATTTTATCAATATCTGATATTTTATCAGAAAACTGCATATGTGTAATACAAATTTTATTTTTTTTTTAAAGAGATAGGGTCAATGAGAGAGAGAGAAGGAGAGAATCAATTTTATTAGTTTTGCATATGGCTTTTGTTGCTTCGAGACTTTGTTGTGTACGTGGTGCTGGGGTTTGAACCCAAGTGCATGTGCATGCTGACCAATCACCAAAACCGCTGAGCCACTGCTCCAGCCCCTACAAATTATATTTTAAAACAATAAAAATACTTGGTAGATAAATCATCTGTAAGGTTAGATGAGTCATTTTATTTGAATGGACATTGTATAGAGAATCATCTAAAACCATACACTATTTGCTACTAGCATAAAAATCACAACTAGGTGTTTTTAATTTGTCTGTTTTTTTATTTTTTAATCTATATTTAAATCACCTATTTTCCATTCTTTCTTGTGTTATAACAATTTTTGGATGTCACCATTTAAATGTATAAGGTCAAAAATGCCTTTGTCTGAAATTCTTTAATGTAGCAAATATTGTTAACTTTTTCGAAGTTAAAACATTTACATTTCACATACTAGAAGATCACGTACAGAGTGCGTATTCGAGGGAGAAAATTGGCATACAAAAAAGAAATGTGAAATGAATGTTTTACGTATGAATCTGCTCAAATATACTTAAAAGTAAATTTCCATGGATGCCACTCCATCTATAGATATTTTAAAGATCTGTTACTTGCAGTAGCTTTTATAATATGTTTGGATTCCTTTGATTAGCTCAATAATGTAATTAAAATATTAAAATGTTAGAAACTAAAATATTAAAATTAATACATTTTATCAGTGTCTTACATTTCATCAGAAGGTTATATTTATGTGATGAAAACATATTAGAAAGTAAAATTTCATAGACAAATCATCTGTAAGAGTAGATGAATCACTTCTCTGAATGTGCGTTATTGTGTGAGCATCATCTGAAACAAAATACAGTTTAGTAACTTATAGTCTTCCTTTCAAATTTGTACTCTAACTTTTTTCACATAAAGCAATGCAGTAGAGAAATATATGGTGGCTATTTAAACTAATATAAAATGAATGGAAAAAGTCATGCCATTGCCTATACTATGGCCCAAACTTTTCATCACTCAAATATTTGAGGCATTTACTTACTTACTCACCAATTTACCTGTATTTTAAATTTTTATGAAAAAGTTGAAAACTTGGAAAATTCTAAAGCAAGTGCAGTTATGACTTTTATTTTCTTATTTCGACCTGACAGTACTGTTTTGAACATCTCCTGTATTTACACACTCACACACACATACTTTCACACAGCCACACACATTCACACTCACACATGTGTTTTAACCAAGCTGAGTAAACATAAATACAAACATGTTTTTGTACCTTGCATATCAATATTTTTCAGACATTTCCTAGAAATGAGATTTTTTAATAGTTGCTAGCTAATTCATTTAGAGGGAAACCACCACTTCAGGTATTTAATCATTGTAAAGATGCTGTGGTTAACACACAAGCATCTATGAATGTCTAACTCTAACCGCATTTCAAATATTCTTCATTAAGTTAGATTGATAGAAGTGGGGTTATTTTGTAAGAAAGAGTTGTCCCTCTTCATTTATGCAGCTTATGTATTTATATCATGGATTCATTTATACCATTTATCCATTTATATCAGTACAGGATCATGTAGACTTATTTCATTATTTGCTTTATAGCCCATTATTATTATTAGTAAGGACTCAAGTTGTTCCAGATTTAGCACTGGGAGCTGTTGGCTTCTGTCCTTTGGATGGGTTCCTCCCTCTCACTATTTACTTCTTTGCTTTCCAGCTTCAGTAGTCCTTTCCATTCTCCCTTCTTTACTTGGCTTTACCATGAGGTGCTCCTGGCTCAACTTGCATTTCCCAGCCCCAGTTCCAGCCCCTCATAGGGAATCCTGGTTTCTTTCTAAGGAAAATACCATTTAGAAATCAACACCTGAGTATGTAGACATTTTGGTGGTTCTTCGAAACAACAGGTGCTGTAATTACCAGTATTTTAGGCATCTTTCTATGTAATCTTCCTAGTCGTAACTATGTTCACTGCTTTCATACTGCTTTGGGTGAAAGTAATCATATCATGACTTCTGCTTATCTATGAAGTTGAAACTATATAGCCTATTACTGTATTTGAAAATAGTGTTCTTATAATAAAATCTATTCCTTTAATAGCCTTAAATTTATCTCCATTCCCTAGCTTTGATGAAAAAAACCTTTGTGTTTTCCCTTCTTTATAATTAATCAGTGAATTGATTGGAGTCATCTATTCTTTATTATAATGTATCACATGATAAATACTGTTAAATTTTGTTGTGGGGAGGATAGTACTCAGGATTGAAGCCAGGGGTGCTGTACCCTTGAGTTACAACCCCCAGACCATTTTACTTTATTTATTTGATTTTATTTTGGGACAGGATCTCACTGAGTTGGTGAGGCTGGCCTTGAACTTGTGATCCTCCTGCCTCAGCCTCCAGGGTTACTGGGATTACAGGTGTGCACAATGGCATCTTGCATGTTAGGTATTATCACACCACCATTTGTTAGTGATTCTTTTCTTTGTACTGTATCACTTCTATTTTTTTCTTTATGGATTAAGTTCTGCAAATATTTCTTGAATTTTATTGTTATATACAGTTATATTATCCCTTGTATTGGAATATATTTTAAATCTCATAGGGTACATCAAACTTATGCTAGTTTTTCTTTCTTTAACCCATCCTTTATTTTTATGTTGTAGCTGTATTCATGTTTGTTATGCTATTTCATATTTCACATGGCTAAACAGGCCCTCTTGTGAATTATCACTGTTTATCCCTTTTCTTATTCTCCTCTCTGATCTACAGATATTTATCACTTCAGGTTATAGATTCTTCTTGTTACACTTTATTTATTTTAAAGTTGTATTTTAAATTTGTAGTTTGAAGGATTTCTGCTTGTTTATTTTAGAACCAGGATCTTATGATACATCTTCTGCTTGCTTTATAAATTTCTTTTCAGGGTGAACTCAAGTTGCGCTGAGAGTAGTAAAACTTGTCCTAGTGTCTTGAACATCAATAATAGAATAGCCATTCCAAATGTGTAAAGCATGTTTGTGTCTAATTAACACAGATTGTTCTTTTATTTTCAGTACACGTGAACACATTTAGGGGCATCTGCTGTATGTGTAGAATCACATGCCTTCAATTTCATGATAATTTCGGAACTCAGATTAAATCGGTGAATATTAAAATCTTAGATTTGATGTGGCCTTAAAGATTATGTAATTAAACCTTCTAAATGATGTTAAGAAGCTGGCCTAGAGTATCTCTGCCAATTTTCATCTGATGTGTGATCCACATGTCCAGTCCTGAAACCATTTTTATTTTCTAGGCAACAAGCTTCAGACATTGATCCAACTACATTTCTTTTAATTTTCCCCACTGGCCCAAATGTAATCCTTTGCAATAAACAGGAGAAATTTCCTTTCTTTTTCCCACATTAAGCCTAAATTATGTCCTTTTTGAATTTTCACTGTTTGGGAGATTTTTCAAAGGAATAGCCTCAAAATACCTCCAATAGTCATTTTTCAGAGCCTCTCCTTGTTTGTCTGAGGAGTCTCCAGAATTAAGCCCGATGGTCCCATAAGTACAGAGCAACCCAGGAGGACAACGTCCCTACTTTAGATATTATTAATGCTGTACTATCTAAGCTCTCATTAGCTCTTTGAAAAGCAACATTTCAGTAGTAATTCCGTTGATGTCCATAAGTCTGCTAAACTCGACTCCTCTGGCTCATCCTTCATCACTCAAACACCGCATAAGTACTGCTCTGTGCTGGATGCTGTGAAATATTCGTGGCACAAGGAGATTAAGATGGCTTATCTAAATTCTGCTGAAGAGGTGGATGTCTAAACCCATGACTGCAGTATAAAACACTTTCGAGTACACTTTAATAAATACCTATTTCTTTCATCCATCATTTCTACTGTCTTACCCAGGCTTACTTTATTCACATTTTGTACACATTTCCCGACCATTCATAGAAGTAATAGATAAAAATGATGGGAAAACAGCTAAATACAGGTCCTTGAGGCACAACATGAGAAAGAACGATGTGCATTCAAATACACTTGTGAGATCTGCTCTTGGGCAGCATGTGTTCAGTCAGCCGTGTGTTCTTCCGTCCATGCTGTTGCATGGCTTCATTTCTCCATCTTTCATAAGTGTATCATGACGCGGCCAGTGAAAGGCCAAATGCCTTCTGCCATTAGATTCTTCTTCCTACTCTATCCAGCTGTAAGCCCTGTCTGAGCGGAAATGAAACTCCTGTGACATCATTTGCATTTATGAGCCCATGCTGGCTTCGAGTCCTCACTGCTTTGACTCTCAAAGGAGGTGAGTAGCTGTGCAGATCACAGGAGGAGTTCACTTACCACTGCTTAGAATTCACTTCTAGTTCCTTGGTACTCATGTTCTTTCCCACTTGATAATTCTCCTTTAACTTGTAAAGCACATTCTGCATTTCCCCTGGGATGGAAGGATTCCCAATATTTACCACATCTTTTAATTTTATCTCTGGCTGCCTCCAGTTAACACAGTTGTCTGACAGCTACCAGGGATTTGGCAGTAATATATCAATAGTCATCGAGAGCTTATGAATGCCAAGGAGTAGTCATTTGAAAAATGCATCCCAACCTCAAAATAGGAACAAATTCAAGGTTTAAGCAAATCATTTCTGTTTGTACTTTCTCTTTGATCACTCAGGTAAGCTGTTTGTTTGACACACTTGAAATAATTAAAGATATCTATATATGCATAGGTGTGTATATTTATACACACCTATATATACATATTTATATACATACATGTGTATATTTATATGTTTCAGGCATTAACCTTCATGGAAGCACATGCTAATTATTTTTCAGGTTGAAGACACAGATGAAGGTCCTTTCATTCATTCAATAGAGAGTTGTTGAACATCTACCCTGTTCCAAGCACTATATTCAGAAACACATTCAACCATAGCCCTATTCATTTGATAGGAAATATTCCAGCTAGAGATCTTCTAAAGTTAAAAAAATTTAAATAAAAGACTTAAGATTGGAAATACAAATTTGGGAGGCATCAACATGTAGGTAGAATAAACTGAATAAGATGTAAAGAGAAAGAGTAGGAAAATAAGACCAAACTCTGTATAATGTAGAGCCTTGAAGTGTGGGGTTTACCCTCAGCTGAGGCGCAGGAAGTATTGAGGACAAAAATCAAGTGCAGCTTAGATATTACACAAGGGTATGAAAAAGCTGGACTAATCACATTCACATCACACTTGGCTGTGCTCACATTTGTGTGACAAAGCACTTTGCTGAGCCTTCTTAGTTTTCCCTCCCTTCTTTCTCCTGTGGCACCTTTGGGAGAGGTTGTTTTTATCCTCATTTTACAAAAGAGCAAGTTAAATAATTTGTCTAAAATTACAGAGCTGGTAGACATTTCAGCACAGTTTCCAAATGAGTTAGAGTTATTCATGATAGAATTCATCAGAAAGAACGCGGGGTCCTTAGATGTCTGTTGGAAAAAGTAATGCTTAAATTCCAAGAGCAGTTTTGCATATGAATTGACTAGCCTTTATGTATGCCCTTGATATTTTAATGATCTTTTTGTCAGGAATCACATCTATTGCTTCACTTGTTTACTAAACTTTCTTACACCTGACAAGCACTCAACTTCCTTTACAAAGTAATAGAAAAACTAAAGGAAATCTAGTAAAGTAGAGAAAGCAGAAGGGGAGAGGGGAGGAAGGACAGTAGGGAAAATAAGGAGAGTTGGGGGGAAGGAAAATATATTTTACACCTCTAGGAAAATAAATAATTCCCACACACTCAAAATAAATGGGCAGGAACAGTAAAAATAAATCATTCATTCATTCATTCACAGGATGATCAACAGAAGCAAGGGACCAGGGAATGGGAGGAGGCAGTTGATGAAGGGGAATATTGGCCAGATTATATTGTTACATTGAGTGCATGTGTGCTTATATAACAACAAATCCCATCATTATATATATATATATATATATATATATATATATATATATACCTTTAATGCACCAATAAAAATAACAAAGATCACAAATTGTGAAAAAATAAAATCCTTTACTTTGGCTTAAGCATGTTTTGATATCTTCTGCTACTTACCTTGCCTTATTCTTTATGCTCAGTCACAGTGAACTCTGGAGATCTTACCTTCTGCTTCTTCCTCCTAGACCTTCAAAGGTTGCCCTTCTCCACCTCCCACAAGTCCAAACTTCCTGTCTTTGTGGTACCTTCCCTGAGCTGGCTTTATGGGACCAGAGTAGTTGCCTATGACGTTTTGCTCAGTAGAGCCCTTTGCTCTGGGCATTATGCTGAGTTGCCATCTTAAAGTGCCTAATAATTTTATCTTCATCATTGTGTTTCATCAGTGAATCCAATAGCATAATGAAGCATGGACCTAGGAGTTAAAACCTTGACTCAGGTGCAGTTCTCCCTCTCTCCCCAGTTGGAGAGTTTCTCCGGTGTCTGCCCTGCCTTCCCATCCGCATTCTAGCCAGTGACTGCTTCTCTCTCCCACTTACCAAGAGGCCCAGGGGTGGGCATTAGAGAGCCAGGATTAGGCTGGGGCCCTTTAAGGCTCTGACCTCACATATCCCCATGCCCAAGGGAATGTGACATGAAAGAGTAAATTAAAACCACCAACCACCATGGCAGGCTGGTAGTAGCACCACTGATCAAGGAAAAATCTGATTTACTGCTTTTTGAATAGGACTGCACTTCTGTTTTTCACTGAATTCTTCCAGTTATGTAGCCATGCCTTCTGCAGGGCATGCAAGCCCAAGGACCAACAGGCATTGTGCAGGGTGATAAGAATGAGTCTAGAGATGGGCAGAAAAGAGAACCAACGAAGGAATACAGGAAGCCACCATCTCTTCTGATTTTTCAAGTAAATCTGAATTTTTATGTAAAATATCCCAATTTTTAAAAGGTCAAATTTATCAAAACATGATGAAAACCAGACCAGAAAAGGCTGGCTTCTGGGTCATTCCTTTGAAATCTGTGAATCTTATTTATCATACATGATGTTTTAAATGCTATCTCCCTTATTCTGTTTGGCTCTCTGAGCAAGTATTCCAAGTCTTTCTGATTTGCTGTTGAATTTCCAGAGTCTCATATAACTGTTGGCAAATGAAAAGGCCCAATATTATGGAATAAAGACCTAGTCAACTTGATGTGCAGCTGCTGCCCACCCAGACTGCGTCAGCAGCTTGTCCCAATTTTGTCAGGTGACTTCTTCAGCATGTGTGCTCAATTGTGCGTACACACAAAAATTCCAATATCCTCAGAACCTATCCTTAACACTAGATCATTATTTCAGTAGTTTTGTAAAATACAAAAACAGCTTGCATGTTAGTATTCTTGAATTGCATGAATATCTGCATATGAATGTTTAGAATTTTGTAGGAAAAGAAGCATTAATGAGTTAATATTTTAAAAAATTTACAGTTTACCACGTGAAACCACTTATAAAGTACATTTATACATTTAAAAATTGGTAAATAGATAATCCAAAGGTACGATATATTTTTATTAAAAATGTAGAATTACAAAAACATTTCCACATTATGACCTTTTGAAGTAACCAGTTTTATCAGGAATCTATTTTTCCTTAACAGTCAGGCAGTGAATAATGATATATGTAACAGAGCAATGTGGGTTTCAGAGGCGGGATTCTTGGCATGTTCACAGTCTGGTACTTATTTGATTGCATGGTCTTTAGCAAATCATTTAAACTCTCAGAGCATCGTTTCCTTTTTAAGTAAAATAAAGATTATCTGAAATCTTTGAAGGAGTCTTCCAGTTCTAAAATTTAGTGTTAGGACAGGAGATGCTAAAATTTTAACAGTCATTTAGTCTGTGTTCATTGTTCATAAAACAATGAACTAAATAAACACTTACCTTTCCAGAGCATATATATTTTTAGCAGAAAGATATTTAAAAATAACACAGGAGTGTGTTATAAAACATCTTGATGTTGATTGGTGCTTTGGGAAAAATAGCAAAGTCAGAGGGTTTTGGAATGGTGTGGTGCACTTCAGGATCAACCATTAGTGGAATAGTCGAGGTAGGCTTTGTATGAAAGTTGACATTTTGAGCAGAGCAGCAAAGAGGTGAGGAAGTTTTCCATGTGGACATCTTGGGGAAGGATTACTGGATATAGAAAACATCTGGTGGACACAGTTTCCTGCCATGTTCAGGAAACAGCAAGAAAGCCTATTTGGTTTGAATAAAGGAAATGAAAGGGATCGAGAAGATGAATTAGGAAGTGGATTAGGAGAAGAATCACACAGGATCTTTGTATGGACTTTGGCTTTTACTCCAAGAAAAATGAGGAGTAATTGGAGGGCTTGAGCAGAAGTTTAACCCAATTTAACTTCAAATTCACACCAAGTCCATTGTGTTGGGATCAGACTGTAAATGGAAAAGATAAAAGCAGGCAAGGACCAGTTAGGAATCAGATGCCTCATAGGTGAGGCACAATAACAGCTTGACCTGAGAAAGAGGTAGTGAGATCTGTGCTTGGTTTCTTTCTTTCTTTCTTTTCTCTTTTCTTTCTTTTCTTTTTTTTTTTTTTTTTTTTTTTTTTTTTTGTAAGAAAGAGGGACAGTGAGAGAGAGAGAAAGAGAGAGAGAGAGAGAATTTTTTATTTAGTTTTTCATGTGGCTTTTGTTGCTCCGAGACTTCGTTGCGTAGGTGGTGCTGGGGTTTGAACCTCATATTTGTGCATGCCAGGCAACTGCTGTAACCGCCCAGCCACTGCTCCAGCCCCAAGATCTGTGCTTGTTTTGAAGGTATTTCAAGAGAATTTTTTGATGGTTTGGATGATAGAATGAGAGAAAATGAGTTAAGGACAACTTAACCTTTTTTAACCAGCTGCTAGAAGGATGGGATGGCCATATATTAGTTGAAGACAGTTCTGGATAGAGAAGGTCTTGTGAAGAGGAATACAGAAACTCATTTCGAACATAACTTTGACAAAGAGACATCGAATATGCAGTTAGGTATAAGAACATGTAGTTTCTAATAAATGTTCAGGCTAAAGATATTAATTTGGATATTCTTAACAAATAGATAGTACCTAAAGCCAGAAGGCTGAATAATATAGATAAGTGATTGGATATATATATATATATAGGTAAGATAAGTGACCTATAGATCATACTTAGGGCCATTTCAGTTTTCATAGGTCAGAACGAAGTAGAGAGACCATCAACAATTTGGATATGGAACAGCCAGTGTGGTAGGAGGAACAGCAAGAGGAAATGATATCTTGAAAAGTAGGGGTAGGTGGCTTTGAATTTAGCACTGTGCAAGTCTCTGGTGATACTGACACGAGTGACTTTACTAGAGTGGGTAGGATTCAAACCACAGGGAGTGAGTTAAGAGGAAGACAAAGAAAAGGAACCAGAGACAACATATGTGACAACTCATTTGAGGAGTTTGATCATGCAAGGGAACAGAAATATGGTAGAAGTTATCAAGGGAAATGGGGTCAAGACAGAGTCGTTTTTAGAGATAATGCGTTAACAGCATGTTTGCTGATAGGAAGAATCCAGTTTTTTAAAAAAGGAAATATAGAAAACGTGGGAAGAGGGGAAAGAATTGCAGGAGTGATAAAGAGCAAGTGATAGAGAACGAGTAGTCCATTGTCAGGAATAAGAAAGAAGGAAGGGAATAAAGGACAATTGTTGGTAGGTGGGCAGGTGCAGGGCAACGTGTACGATTGTGGTTATTTCCATTTTTTTTTAGCATAGAAACTAGCATTTACAGGTTGCTTCAGATGTGCTAAATACTGTTTTGGAAAGGTTGTCTGTATTAACTCAGTGTTCACAACACTGACGGGAGTAGCTTGCATCATGAATGGACAAGATGTGGCAATGACATGTTGCCTGTACTGCCACCTCTCCCCCAGTGGCAGCCTGGGTCCTGACCCTGGTGGTCTGGCTTCAGAGTCTGCTCTCCTAGTGCTGTGATGAGCTGCCTCTGTTCTCTCCAGGGCAAAAAAGCTGCTTTAATCTTACTCTGTACAAACCATTTTTGCTATCACCTTTTTAACAAAATGTTAAATTTCATCAGCCAAGAACTTACGAACTATACAATAACTTCATGAAAATCAATTCCCCAGATATCTCAAGTTTACTGTAGAATTGCATGCATACATTAAGATCCGTAATTACTCATAAAAAATTACTTTGCCTTCTCATAAATATGGTGATGCTTACAGCCGCAGGGAATGTGGGATAGGTAGAGAACAGGGAAATGGTGCCTCCCATCGGGGGACTTGGGTGACCTGAGAAACGCACTGTTTATAATGTATTTGATTATTTGCCTACCTATTCAACATTTGCAAGTTAAATCTAGGCACAAAATTTTCTGTTGTATTTGTAGGAATAAAACAATGGCACACTGTATTATGCTGGTCTTGAACATTACTGGAAAATAATTGCCTTCCCTTCCTTCACTTCAGGGTGGAAGCATAGCCTTCATTTCTCCTCTGGTTGCCTGTCCCTCAGTTTTGTCACCCCATGTCCACTGTTTCTCTCTTCTCAACCTTAGATGATGACAGGAGCTATCACAGGTTGCTCTGTAACCTGAGATCTGTGGTGCTTATTCTTCAACATCCATCCGGCTCATGGAACAGAGTCCTAAGGTTACAGTTTATTTCTGGCCCGTGGGAAAAATATTAGCCCAGCAAATATGAGTCTTGACTCCTCCTGGTCCAGCACAACCTGAATTCAGAGCTTTTGTGCTCTAAAACATACAGGACTTGTTTGATTAATGGAGTCAGTTCCTGGAAACTGTCTTAGCAGAATAAGGCCCTCAACTTTGTGCTACGAAATGAGGAGTTCAACCAGGATATCATGGGTGCATTTCCTTTCATGTTTTTTTTTTAAGAGGAGGGCTAGGAAGTTTTATGACATTATGTTTTCTGGCTGGCAGGGTTTAAACAAGCAAGGTGCCTTATACATGAGAAAAGTTTACCTCTGTTCTCATTGTAGGCTATCTAGGGTTGAGCAGTGCGCTCATTTCTAAAACCCAAGAGCAGTCCCTTACCCCTGGGGACAGTACAATGATCATATCCTTCCAGTGTCCCTTATTATTCCCTCTACTCCATTTGTGGCATTTATCTATGAGATTTGGTACTGCCAAACCAGGCACACCCCAGACTGTCTTCCTCTAGAGCCTTACTGCATGAGTATGGCTTCCCCGTGTCATCAGCAAATGTCACAGGCAGGAGTGGACGATGTCTTCTATCCAGAGAGGAGCAGTCCCGCCTTTCAACTCTTCTCAACTTGTTTTGCAACCTCCCAACTGTGTTAGCGCTTGTCACACCCCTTCAATGGCAGGTATGGCTTCCATTTTATCTTCACTTCTATTTTTTTAAGTGACTCGAGGGCAGGGGCCATCAATTTTCAATATTAGTATCACAATAGTATCTCCTACATCAGACATTGTTTTCCAGTGAACGAGAGTATGTATCTCATGATGGCACTGAAAAAGCAAAGAGGTGGGTGCTATGGTTTGAATCTTGAATGACCCCCAAAGATCCCTGGACTAACAGTTTGGTCCCCAAAATGGCACTCTTGGAAGGAACCCTTAGGAAGTAGAACCCATCTGGAAGCCCTTATGTCACTGGGGATGTGTCGTTGAAGGGGATGGTAGCAATCTGGTCTCTCATCTTCCTCTTTGACTTCCTGTACATGAGATGAGGAGTGTGATCTGCCACACACTCCCTGCCATTGCCGTGCCACCAGAAGTCCAAAGTGATGGGTTTACCTAATCTTGGGCTGGCATCGCCAAAATCATAAGCCAAAGTAATGCTTTTCACTCTATAAGTCAGATACCTGGGGTATTTTGTTATAGGATGCAAAGCTAGCAAACACACTGTGTGATATAAGGAAGACAGGTTATCATTTGTTAAAATAAATAAATCCAAATTACTTTTTACAGTTCCTGGACCTGAGACAGGAGATGGATCATAAGGATAGGGAAAAGGTCCGGAGGGCTTGCAGAGGCTGTGCTGAGTGATGAGCAGAATGTTGCAGGCAACAAGCCTTAGCAGGTGCTTTCCTTCCCCTGCTTACTCATCTGTTGTCTGCAGTCAGCGTAGTTTCCCTGTTCCACTTCTCTGGATATGTCTGGGTATCCAGAGGCCTCCCACAGGCAGGTCTATGCCAAGGCTGGCCAGATGCGTTACACCACACAATGAAGTTTGGCTATGGATTCTCTACAGAGGGAGTCTTATCAGTAATTGACCATTCTATGTTCCCATTCATGAAATTTACAGTAATGTTCACGTCATAAAATTGTACCTTCAAGAGAGGGATTTTACTCAGAGGAGCACTCAGGTAACCATATCTGAGCTGATATAAGGCATAGACTCTTCAGTCAACCAGAACTCTGTGAACAGGGATCTCCATCTCCCCCATCCACCTGTGAACATGAACCTTGGTCATTTCTGTGTTGACTGGGCTTTGGGTGTATTGTAAAACCCCTATTAAATGTGGATTCAGTCCGTGTTCACCTCAGGATACCGGGAATCTCACCACCCTCCTCTAAGCCCCTTTTAATCATTTGGCTTTCACCATCCATCATCTGCCTGGCCAGGTGAATCTTCTGAGCTGGGAGCATTTAACCCTTATCTTTTGGTGTAAAGCTCAATGGACGTGCAATCTTTCTGCTTTTCTTTTGCCTATGTCTGAAAAGTTATGATAACACAAATAACGTAGGACTGAAAGCTTTTGTGAGGTTAATTATTTTAAATGAGGAAAGAAGATCAAACACCTGAGAAGAAAATGGCTCAGAAATTGGAAAGAAGGTATTCTGCTCTGCTACAGTTGGTTGCTATTTGGCTCTTTTATTTTTCTCCTGGGTAACATAAGAGTCATTGAGCTCAGAGGACAGGAACATCCTGTACAGGAAATAGGTGGTGTGTGGAGGAGGAGAGGGGGCACTGGCAGTTATTCTCTGAACCCTTCAGTGAGCTTTCCCTTGAATATGTCAGAGCAGCAAGGAAAGGGCTGGAAAGCAGAGCTCTGCTTGGACACCTTCCAACTCCCTTTACAAAGCTCAGGAAGAGCTCAGCTAAGCCACATGCATTTTATGTTTTCCTGAGGAAAGACTCTGCTTGTTGGTCTGGGGGTTAAGGAGTCTCAGCAAGTTTTTATAGAGACACTAAAACATTCTCTTCATATTTGCCTCTGTCGCTGAAAGGAGCCCAGGGGAGAGAATCATGTTTAAGTGCTAGCTACGCCATGAGCTGTGTGAGAGGGTTTGGCGAGGGGCAGCCCTGGTGATGCATGTGCCCTTGGTGGCCAGCCTGCTGCCCATATCACAAAGTGTGAGAGCGAGTGTGTGTGTGTGTGTGCGTGCGCGTACATGCACGTGTATGCATACATATGCATGCACATAATCACTAAATCTTAGCTGAAAGTTGAAGAAACCAAACAGAAGAGTGGACATGAGTGTTTCAAGATTTCTGACTTGGACGAGATAGTGCAAAATGCACACCATCTTCATCCTTACCAGAAAGTGCCTCCACCTGGAGGACAAAACAAACCCCATTAAAGGGGGCATAGGAACCTGAGGGACATCACAACAGCCTCAAGACTGTCAACAGCTGGAAAGAGGGACAGTGAGAGAGAGAGAATGGACTTTACTTAGTTCTGCATGTGGCTTTCGTTTCTCTGACACTTTGTTGTGCATGTGGTGCTGGGGTTCCAACCCATGTCTTTGTGCATGCCAGGCAAGCGCAGGAACCACTGAGCACTGCTCCAGCCCCTGCAAAACATTTTTAAAGAGAAAACTATAAACCTCTCCAGCCCTTGGAATGGTCTTTAAAGGACATCTCAATTCTTCCATATTTTTTCTGGTTATAAAGATAGTATATTTTCCATTTTAAAGAAGGTTGGTGAGGAAATCATAAGAAAGGAAAATAGTAGGAGACCAACCAACTTGCCATAATCATTAATGATATTTCGTACATTGTCTCTTGGGTCTCCTTTCATTGATCTTAACATATACTTTTGAATTAAATCATCCATTTAGTAGTCTACACAAAAAGAAATAAAGAGAAAAAATTACAGCCTTTTCTGTTCTTTGTGTAAATGGTTGGAAATGTTCTGGAGCAAAAAGACTACTTATGGGGGCTGGAGCAGTGGCTCAGTGGTTATGGCCCTTGCCCGGCATGTGCAAGTACATGAGTTAGAACTCCAGCACCACGTACATAATGAAGTCTCAGAGCAAGGAAATCCACGTGAAAAATTAAATAAAATTGATTCTCTCTCTCTCTTTATTTTTTTCTCTCCCTCTCTCATTGTCCTTCTCTCTTTAAAAAAAAAAAAAAAAACAAAAAACCAAAAAACCGCTTATGAACCAATGTCAGCCACTTTTGGCCTGTTGTACCCCATTGCGTTTATTTCAAAACCTGAGATATTTTTTAACATAGCGAATATTACCAGAGAAGAAAACCTGTTATCATTGCAATTAGCCTTTGTCGGTGCAGTTTTCCTTTAACTGCTGAACTTAATTGTCCTTTTTTCTAGAAAATACACATCTTTAACTTGCTCATTTACAAGAAGCTTCTCCCTAGGAGACTTAGTACCATCTTGAAGACATTTTATATTGCTCAAACAGTTGTAATTTTCTCATTCATAATTAATATTTTCTTATGTTATTATTTTCCTTAAACTTTAGACAAATAAAGTGTATATACTTATACTAAGTGGGCTACCCAAATATTGCTTGTATCAGAAGTATCTAAAGTTGTTTCTTGGAGTTATCAGTGTAATCCTTCTTTTTCCAAGTTCCCACCCCCATTCTTCTGGTAGGAGTAGAAATCACAATCAGACTCTCTGGTTATCGGGTTGCAATTTGCATGATAGTCAACTGGCTAAAAGACCCCAAGTATGGAGTTAGGAATGAGTAAAGAATTATCCTACTGCTAATAAGGAAGTCTGTGGAGCCTCCTCTTTTGAGTACGTTTAAGAAAAACCAAGAGCTCTGTTTATTTTGAATTGGCAGTTGATATTTTTCACAGGAACAAAAGTGTACTCCTCAGTGAATTTTTCATTTTCAAACTAGAAGGAGCATATGGCACTCATGACCAAGTGCTGCCGTCCAGACACAGGACAGTATGATGCTGGGTGCATAAACAAAGGATCATGCTGTTTGGGGACTCTGCGAGTTCCCAGAACATGAAAATCAGGTACTTTGGAAATGAGTGACCAGTACTTCTCCTTCAGCCTGATAAAGCAGCGCCACCTACCGCACAAAAGCTGGATTTTACGTGGAGCATTCTTTAGTAGACACTGATATCTACAGAGCTAAGCACAAAACACAATCAGTTTGCAATCTGTTACCTTTTAGCATTCAATCCGGGTCAGTTCATTTAAATTTTTCTCCTGCCATTGTCCTGTGTCCGTGTCTAAGTGTATTCCTTCATTCTGAAATCAACCTTAGAGAGAGAGAGGGAGAGACAATGCAAATAGGAAAAAAATGGAAGTACAAGCTAATCCTCGTGGGTGTCACTGATGTGCTTTCTTCTGAAAATAAATGACAAGACTCTATTTTCCATTTTATATGTAGCAATGACACAAGAATTAATAGTTAATGCTTGTCTGAATTGAACCACTGTTCCTATATCACCCTAGGCTACATATCAGTGTTTTATTAAATAATTAGAGATTTAATAGGTGAGTGTTGCATTTGCCTTTCTCCGGTGTTAAAATGTTTTAATCTATGTTTAAACAATAACAATCCCTAGCATTCCTAATGTCTTTAATAGTACAGTATCACACAGGTATTTGCAGAATGTTAATAAGAGCATATCTTTTTTATTAAGTTGGAGTCATTACTTATCCTTTAAACTACTTTGGCTTATTTCCTCTATTCTATTACACCACAACATAAAATAAACAAGTGGCAGAAGACATGGTACAACAGCGATTATGGTTCTTTTCATCATTCCCTGTAACTCTTTCAAGGTCTTAACTAGTTATCGACACTCACATCACTCAGGGTGACGCGTCAGCTTCTGTGCCGAGAAGATCAGATCATCTTGAATCCTGCTCCATAATTAATTTTGCAGCGTGCACACACATTCATATTAAATTGTAGTTGTCACCGTACTGTTAATTTATTATATGTTAATGGAATGTCACATAGCCCAGAATTTATATTTGACAGTTGTCACTGAAATAGAATATAACTTTTCTTTACATCATACACCAAAGTCATAATTATATTATTCATACATATTAGAGATAGAGGGATACAAATAACACAGATGGTTTCAATTTTGATCCTTATTTGAAGAAAAGCTATTTGAATCGCTGTTGAAACTTGACTTAGTTATACATGTTTACATGTTAAGAAACTTGTTATATTTATCAATGAAAATTTGAGTATTTGCTCTATGCTAGACCCTGTGCTGGGTTCTTAGGATTCAGTGATAAAAAAAAGAAATCAATTCCTTCCCCTCTGTGAACTCACTGTCTAGTAGATGGAAACAGAGTGTAAGTGGTCCCAGCAGGAAAGGCAAAAAGAAAGTGAATTCCAACCAGGCTTGAAGGGGAGTAGGCTGGGGAGCAGGGGAATCAAGAAGGACTTCTAGAGGACCCAGAGCCTTGATGACATTCAGGGGAGAGAGAGGATTTGTCAAGACAGTAAGTACCAAAAGAATGTTCTAGGAGAGGAGATAGGGTGTGCAAAAAACAGGGGAGAGCAGGGCAGTTTTGGGTTCACTTGGGACTGCAGACTGCAAATGAAGCTCTGAGAGGTGAGATCCGACAGGTGGACAGAGATCAGGGAGGATCTTTTGTGAATTTGCACTTTATTCTGAATGCTTTAATGTTTTGTATTTGGTTTTTAAGAAAAGAGACAAGAATGAGTGATGCAGTGGGCTTCACACTGATAAGAAAACCTCTAGCAACACTACAGAGAAGGGATTTGAGCAGACCATAGCTAGAGGAAGTGGGCTCAGTTAGGGAGTGAGCAGGCTCGTCACCCGAGGGGCAGCAATAACCATTGATGAGAGAGGGCAAGGGGACAATGAATCTCTGTTACATAAGAGTCGTAGAACTAATTTAATGACCAACTTATTGTGAAAACCATAGAAAGCGTCTAGTAAAATTTCCGTTTCCAGTATAGGAAGAGTTTAATGCCACCATCCACTAAGAAACCAGCTGTGCCCAGGTTAGAGATGAGCAGAGAAAAAAGGTCCGTGAGTGTATTCAATCCCTGCAAGTGAGAAATCCAAGCGGCAGCTGGCTGTGGACTATTGGAGTTCAGGCGGTCACTGGAATTAATGATCTTTACATCTATTGTGTGTGAATCTTTAATAGCATGCACAACTTTGCTGAAAGGGAATTTCAGTTGGTTCTGTACTCCAAGACCTTCCCTCATCCATCCCTCTGATCTTCTCCCCCACCGCAGAGGACTGGTACGAGCAGCTGTACCCCCTGGTCCTCTCCCTGAAGGACTGCATGGGAGAGGTGGTGAGCAGAGCCAAGCAATCCCTGACGTTCGTGCTGCTTCAGGAACTTGCCTATGGCTTGCCCCAGTGCTTGATGCTGACCCTGAGGAGAGACATCGTCTTCAGCCAAGCAGTAGGTGCCTGTTGTTGTTCCTACAGAGCCATGGCGAATGTTCACATTCTCTCTTTCCTTGTGCAGTTTTATTTTTAAAGATCCTTTTCTTAAGGTTTGGGCACCAGTTTTCTCTTATGATAGCTGTGAGCCAGAAGTCACGCAGACATGGTTTATGAAACCTTCATTATTTCTTTCTGAAAAGAGATAGCCAAGTCTCCAAATTGCACTTTACACTGAACAGGGTGCAAAGCCTGTTACCCACCCTTGCGTTACGCCCTGGGGTCTGCCTACATGTCCGGGAAAGGACCTCTGCCTTGCGCTGCAAAGGGGATCTCTATGCAACCCCTTCTTTACTCAGCTACACCGTAAATCCGAGGACAGGGTGTCACGGTAATCCTCACTGTTTATAAAATAAGTTTGCAGGATAGTGAACTTGAACTGGAGGTTTGCCGGAACCAGCTCCGGTGCCTGCAATATGCCACTGCTTCACAGGGGCAATGCTGGCACCCTCCTTACCTCACCTGCTTCCGCCCCCACAGTTGAGTTTTATGGACACAACACATGTGGGAGAGGACACAGAACTCCGTATGCAAACACTCCATGCAATGGGAGTATTATAATCAAACTTCCTCTGTCCACCATTAAACTATTTCATGGCTGGTACAATAGCAATTGGAGCTAACCACGCCTCAGGCAATTATGTACTACCTCATATATATTTCTTTATTGTGTCCATCCAATGACTCTGTAAATAATTACCATTGCCTCCATTCTGCATGAACAAATAATATGGTTTGGAGAGGCTAAGTAACTTTTTGTGGTTTCATTGTTAGAAATGGTAGACATACAATTTGAAGATAATCCCCAAACTCCAAAGTCCCTGTACTTAGCCTTTTACAATAATGTCTTCCCCAAGCCTTCATACCTCAGCCTTGTTGAATCAAAGATTGTCAACCTCTTTTAATATGTGTGTATGAAGACTAGTAACTTTGTTGCCTTTACATGAGAATTTTTAATGAAATCTGTGTTATCTCAAAAGTAAAAATATTTAAAAATTCAATGTTTGCTGACCCCACTAAATTTCTCAATGATTTTTTTTTTTAGCTTGCTGGATTGGTTTGTGGTTTTATCATTAAATTGCATACAAGTTTGCATGACCCTAACTTCCTGCAGCAGCTTCACACAGTGGGGCTGGTTGTACAATATGAAGGACTACTGAGTACATACAGTGAGTATGGTTTAGTACATGTTACCATCACATTCCTGCCTATGATATTTAACACATCAGCTTTTCAGGGAAACCTAAAAACAAGTACATCTTTATTGTTGCAAATATTACATAAATGATGTAACTTTAGATTTTTGCATCCTTTCAGCTTGTAACTTCTACCTTCCATTGTATTTTGCAAATGGAATTATAGATTATTTCATAGTAGACTCCCTGAGCAACCTTCTAGGATTTTTTGTCTTTTTTTTTAAGTATAAAGGGCTCTTTGCCAATGTTCTTTCAGTGACTGGATTTTGAAGTCCCAACTCTGTAATGTCTAAAATCACATTTTTCAGTATAGGAAGCTACTATGGATATTCAGTACTTGAAATATGCCTACTCCGAATCAATATATTCTAGATGTGCATATCCAATTTCAAAGACTTGTCAAAAAAAGAATTCATATTAGTTATTAATAATTCTATATTGATGAACAATTGAAGTGGCCTTTTGCATATACTGGATTAAGTGAAATATATTATTAAAATTATTTTAGTTTTTATTTTACTCTTGCAAATATGACTTTCAGAGAATGTATAATTATATATGTAGTTCATAATCTTTTTCTATTGGACAGTGATGATCTAGACTCACATAACTGTCTCCTTCTCAGGCTTTTTCTTCAGTGTGTGGAGTCACAAACCTACCAGAAGTTTTAGTCAGTGGTGGTCAAATCAGTCATCTCTGCGTATACAAATCAGATGTCCATCCTGCCAATAAAAAGATTTCTGAATGATAGTTTGTTTCGTAAAGGAGTTAAAATCTCTCTCCAGCTTTTGAGCATAAGTGTGTATTCTTCTTCCCTCTATGAGTATATTGACTTCTAGAATGTCCATAGACAGAGTTCTTGTTTCACTGATGAAAACTCTCAGCCTGTGGTGAACAGCATGTGCAATGGTTGTACCGTGTTCAGAAACTCGTTCACGAAAGTGCTAGAACTGATTCCAGCAGGCAGGTGTAGTAGCTTGTGACTTTCCTTTCAATGTGTATTTGTAAAGAGGCACCCTTTCCTTTGTTTAGGTGATGAAATTGGAATGCTAGAGGACATGGCTGTTGGCATTTCCGATTTGAAGAAAGTAGCATTTAAAATAATAGAAGCCAAATCCAATGATGTCTTGCCAGTTATAACAGGAAGACGGTGAGTGTGACAGTTTCCTACAGACTAAATTTTTTAGATATGTTGAAGTAACTCCTGGAAAAGGAGCCTGGGAGATTCAAGTTTGGTTTGAGGAGTTTTCTTTTGTACTCTTTTCCTTTTTGTTAAGAAATCAATATAGGTAATGTGCCAGGGAAGGATGTTGAAAAACTTCTAGGGTCTTAAATGTTTGTAAATTGTAGTCAGTTGAGTCTGGTAATGCTCTTATATGAAATAGGAGAAATTTAAAGTAATAATATGCATGCTAAGAACATTTCTCTCTTTATTGCTATCTAGTCTAAAGCTCTGGGTGTTTTTACTTTTGCGGGAATCGTTCAGTTAATAGCTCCATAATTCTTGAGATGACTTTAAATTAAATTCTGTTAAAAGCAGCAACATTTTAGGAAAGATCTATTCCTATGTCAGAGCATATACCACCATTTTTCTTAATTATTTTTGACAACTCATTCTCAGGCTTCATATTTCCGAGAAGTGTTTTAAATAAATATCTTTGAAGGTCAGTATATGATGGGCAAAATATCAGAAATAATTACAAAAAATGATCATATGTAAAATAGACTTCTGATAGAAGAATTAGATTCTATAATAAATTGTTTCAGTCAGAACTGTTCCAAACTTCAACTATTTTAGTGTTAGCATTTTTAAGTGCTGCATGGGGTTATTTAAAGATTGAAACATTCTCTGGTCACAATGGAAACATGAATGTACCAAAGGGGGAGAACTTTTTATGCAAGAAAGAGACGAAGAAGAGACAAAAGTCTAAAAGTTTAAACTGACCCTTGTCTTCCTGTCTACGGTAAACATATAATATTTAACTTTTGTTTGAAGATTCCCAAGAGCATATGGTTGAATGAACATTGACTGTTTCTTACACACATAGAAAAGAAAAACCCACATCCTCATAAAGCCGAACATCTCCTTTGGAGATTAATGTTCTTTTATTATTCATGGGAAACAAAAGGAATAAAATTGCTCATATATATACCTGGAAAATATTACAGATCTGAACAAATACGGTGAAGTTTACTGACAAATGTGAGAAACTGATACTTTTCTCACACTTTATAAGGGATGCTTTCAAAGGCATTTGCAGTAGAAATACAGAAAGCTTTTTCTGAGGAAGCACCTCAAGCTGTATGGAATCCTAAAGTGTCCTACAGATAGCAGCAGGGCTCCTGGAATGGCAAAGTGGGTAGCCTGGCAAATCCTACAACTGGGAAGAATCATCTCAAACCACCATGTTAGGTCTAAGGGACTCAATCAAAATCATGCAACAATTTCAGAAGCAGCTATTCATGGAAAGCTAGTAAACACTGGACAGCAGCAGCAGGAATTTGTGCCATTCTTCCGGAGGTTCCTCGCCCTGAACAAAAACTGTCAGCACAATTTTATGTCTGTCATTAACCCTTTCAGGTTCCTGTCCGGGGAGATTGACTTGATTTGTACTACAGGACATGAAAAAAGCAGAGTCTGTAAAGTTGTCAGACTCAGTAGTGACTTAGAGAACAATTCCATCACAGTAGAATCTGAAAGCATAAACAGAAATAAATTTAATGATTTTTATCTAAGAATTGTATGCTGAATGCACAAAATAATTGCTTAGAGAAATTAATAAGATCCAATAATGGGGGCTGGAGTGGTGGCCCAGTGGTTGGCATGTGCAAGTACATGGGTTCAAACCCCAGCACCACATACACAACTAAGTGTTGTAGCAATGGAGCCCACGTGAAAAACTAAATAAAATTGATTCTGTCTGTCTGTCTCTCTCTCTCACTGTCCTTCTATCTTTAAAAAAAAAAAAAAAGATCCAATAATGGAGAGGCAGTCTGTATTCATAGGTTGGAAGACTCAATATTGTATAGATGGCAATTCTTCACAGATTGATCTATAGATTTAGTATTATTGCTATCAAAATATCTGTAGTCATTATTTTTTAAGAAATTGGCAAACTAAACCTAAAATTTTATATAAATGAAAATGACACAGAATACTTCCCAAAATTTGTAAAATAGAAAAATTAGAGGACTTATATTTTCTGGTTCCAAAACTTATAAGAAAATTATAATAATCAAGAATCAAGATAGTATAGTACTGAAATATGTACACAGAAACACACACAAAATTTAGAGTGCAGAAATAAATTATCATGTTTAGATTCAATTGGTTTTCAACAAATATAACTCAACAGTGAATGCAGAATCTTTTAAAAAAATGACACTGTGCCAACTAGTTATTTGTATACAAATGGAAGAATTTAGACCCACATACAAAAATTAAATCATATGGACCTATAGATAGGCTAAATCTACAAAACTTCTTGGAGAAAATATTTGTAAGTTGGGTTTGATAATGATTTCTTAGGACACAAAAATCAATATACATAAAAAAATAGATAATAGAACTTCATCCAAATTATGCACTCTTCAGCATCAAAGGTACCACTAAGTGAATAAAAAGACAAGTCACAGATTGAGAGAAAATACATGCAAATTATACATCTGAAAAGGACTTGTTCCCAGAATATTTAAAGAAACATTGCATCAAATAATGCAATAATGAATTTAAAAACTCTATTTTAAAAATGGACAAAAATTTGAATAGATATTGCACAAAATAGCACATATGAATGGCTTATAAGCACACAAAATATACTTAATGTCATTAATCTTTAGTAGAATAAAATTAAAACCATAGACACCAGTTCATTCACACTAGAATCATCATAATCAAAAATTCAGGTAATAAGTGTTGGCACAGGTGTGGAAAACTAGAACTTTCATAGGTTAGTGGTGGGAATATAATATGGTGGAGACATTTTGGAAATAGGCAGTTTCTTGGAGTTAAATATGAAGCTATCATATGACTCTTAAGGTGTATATGCCCATGAGAAAACAAAGTGTTTGCTCAAACAAAAACTTTTGCATGAATATTCACAACAGCATTATTCCTAATAACCAAAATTATAAAAAAAAATCCAAGCTTCCATCAAATAATGATAGCATAGAGAAATTGTGTTATACACAAATTGTGTATCTATAATAGAATGTTATTCAGTAACAGGAACCAATCTACTGATACTTACTATGCCAGGGGCAACATCAAAAACATTGGGCTAAGTGAACAAACCAGACAGAAAAGACTACTCATTATATGAAACCATTCATACGAAATATTCAGAAAAGTAAAATCTTCAGAGACTTCCTGAGGCTGGCAGTGGGAGAGAGGGATTGACAGGCAGGAACGATCTCATTAAGGTGATGGAAATGTTCTAAAACAGGATGATGGTTATGGTTGCACAACTCTGTAAACTTGTTAAAACTCTGAATTATACACTTAAATGTATGCATTTATTTCAATTATATCTTAATCAAGCTAATAGGAAGTTATAGAAACATTATATAATGCATGTCACCTTCTGTACACCCAGGGACTCTGATGCTTGAAAGACTGGAAATAAGCAACTGCTCATCAGGGTATTGGAAAGGGTGTCGAGGGCAATTAAACAGAGCAGTAATGTGCCCGTTCATCTGAGGGCAACGCTAACATCCATATTTGCTGGATGGATGGTGATTCCCAATTCTGCTTCATATCTAGAAGTCTTCACATTTCTATTTGCGATTCACACTGTACCAGAAGATAACAAGCATCAAAGTGTACAAGCATCTGGTCTTGCTGAGCATATTTTATGAATATATGAATACTGATTAAATTTTCAATATTAAGCATTAGGGGTAATTTTTTAAAATGTATTATAGTTGTAAATATGTTTGTTGTTACACATTTGTACCTGTATACAACATAAAAATATAATTTGGCCATTACCATTTCCCAGTCTTTCCCCTTTCCCTCCTCTTCTTCCTCCCAATGGTCCCTTTCCTCTGCTCTACCGATCTCCCTTCAATTTTCATTGAATTCCCTCTTGCACCTTTCTTTTCCTTCATCCTTTCTAGCCTCCATGTATAAGAGAAAGTATTGATTTTTTTG